>QEPC01007498.1:64004-76259 GCA_003113815.1 Sphenodon punctatus | reverse complement strand
ACACAACAGCCAAGAATCTCCTGACCTCTGCCCCTTACAAGGGTTCAAAACTCTTTGGGGTATGCCTTGAGAAAGTCCTGGAGGAAGCAAATTCGAAAGATAAACCCAAGACTCTCCAACAAGTGGCTCCTCGAAGAGGATTTTTTCGAGGCCAACCCTTTAGATTTAGGGGTTTTGGCACTAACAGGAGAGGGCATTTTCAAAGCCACAGGGAGTTTGCTTACAATTTCTCCTTTCGTGGGAGAGGCTTCAGAGGGGGCAGATTCGAAGGCGGAGATCCAGGGAGGCCAGTTCCTCCCAGACCAGACAGGAAGCCTGACTATGCCACCCCAGGGGTGGGGCGTAGGCTACAACAGTTCAAGACGGAGTGGCAAAACTTGGTCTCCAATGCCTGGGTAGTATTCTGCGTCACAGATGGGTACCACATAGAGGTAGAACGCCCCCCAAGACAAAGATTCATTGCTTCGCCAACCTCCAAAAACCCAGAGAAACACCTGGCCCTGGTATCAGAGATACGCAGGCTTCTAGAAATTCAGGCTATAGAAAGAGTCCCCAAGCAGGAGCATTTCTTGAGCGTCTATTCCATCTAGTTCCTAGTGGAGAAGAAGCTGGGGAAATGGAGGGCCGTCCTTGACCTAAAAGGCCTAAGCAAGGTGGTAAAAAAGAGAAGATTCAAGATGGAAACAGCCCTGTCAGTGTGCCGGAACCTACAGAAGGGCGACTGGATGGCATCCCTGGACCTCAGGGAGGCTTATCCCCATGTCCCTATATGGAATCCACACAAAAGATGGCTCCGGTTCTCATACAACAGAGAACACTGGCAGTTCAGGGCCCTCCCATTCGGCCTCTCCTCGGCGCCCAGAACCTTTACGAAGATTTTGGCTCCGCTGATTGCCAATCTCCGCAGCGAGGGCACTCATATCTATGCCTACCTGGACGACATACTGATCAGGTGCAGCTCCCCCTCGATAGTGGAAAAGCACCTGGACAAGACCATTTCATACCTGGAAAAACACGGCTTCATCATAAACAGGGAAAAGAGCCATCTCATCCTGAGCTGCAGGCTGGAGCATCTAGGTGTACTAATAGATACCTCCTCCGATCGAGCATTCGTGCCACCAGAGCGGAGAAAGAAAATCCTGAGCCTGATCAGGTTACTACAGCAGAAAACACGAATGAGACTCAAAAGACTGGCGAGCCTGCTGGGACTTCTAGTATCTTGCATAAGACAAGTGACTTGGGGCCAATTCAACCTTCGCCCCTTGCAGAAGCAGCTAAGAGGTATGCAGAGAGAACTCACTCTGGGTTTGAACCCATGGGTCCCCGTTCCACCAGAGCTAAAACACTCAATGTCCTGGTGGTTAAACCCAGAAANGATCGAGCATTCGTGCCACCAGAGCGGAGAAAGAAAATCCTGAGCCTGATCAGGTTACTACAGCAGAAAACACGAATGAGACTCAAAAGACTGGCGAGCCTGCTGGGACTTCTAGTATCTTGCATAAGACAAGTGACTTGGGGCCAATTCAACCTTCGCCCCTTGCAGAAGCAGCTAAGAGGTATGCAGAGAGAACTCACTCTGGGTTTGAACCCATGGGTCCCCGTTCCACCAGAGCTAAAACACTCAATGTCCTGGTGGTTAAACCCAGAAATCTTCCAGGCAGGAGTGCCACTTTCAGAACCGGACAGAACAGTACTGACAACCGATGCCAGCCTCCAGGGATGGGGGGGCACTCGGGGATTCACTCAGCCCAGGGACTGTGGTCCAAGATGGACTCGAACAAGTCAGTCAACTACCTTGAACTCAAGGCGATCCACCTATCCTTACGCCAACTACTGCCGACATTTCCTTCGAGTCACCTGCTTATATACACGGACAACATAACGGCGAAGGCGTATATAAATCACCAAGGGGGATCGAGGTCGAGAGAGTTACACCGGGAGACAATCAAGCTTTTCAGGTGGGCACAATCACACCTATCTTCATTAAAAGCCTTACACATCAAGGGTCTGGAAAACAAAAGAGCCGATTGGTTGAGCCGCCAGACTCTGGACCCCCACGAGTGGACCCTGGACAGATCCGTGTTCCAGCAGATTGTAGATTGGTTCGGTCTACCCCTGTTGGATCTGTTTGCGACAAGGGAAAACACTCAGGTCCCGCGATTCATGTCGCAAGAGAGGTGTCCGGAAGCGGAGGGCTTTGATGCGCTGAACCATCCGTGGCCCAGAGGCCTCTTGTATGCTTTTCCTTCAATTCCCTTGATCCAGAGAACCATAGCCAAGGCAATCAGGGAACAAGCTCATCTTGTACTGATCACCCCATGGTGGCCCAGGACACCGTGGTTCTCCGAACTCATAGAATGCAGCCACTCACAATACCACAGACTGCCACTGATTCCAACTCTGATCACCCAGGGCCCAGTCTGCTCAGCAGAAATACAGACATTAAAATTAACAGTGTGGAACCTGAATGGGCAGCACTGAGAAAGAAGGGTTACTTGGAGGCAGTGCTGAGTACTATCCAGCGTTCCAGAAAGGCGGCCACGAGAAGAAGTTACCAAGCCACCTGGAAAACGTTTGCTGCCTGGTCGCTTCAGTTAAATAGGGATCCTACCAGGGCAGAAGTAGTTCAAGTCCTGGAGTTCCTGCAGCTGGGGTTGGAAAAGGGACTTAGAGCTAACACGTTAGCCAGGCAGGCAGCTGCCATCGATTCAGTCCTTAGACCAGTATCGGGCAGGATAGTATCTTCTCACAAGAATGTGCGGAGATTCCTTAGAGCAGCTAGATTAATTTGTCCTCTTGTGGTACATAGAGTGCCCTCTTGGGATTTGAACTTGGTCCTAGAGGCCTTGACAAAACTTCCTTTTTGAGCCTCTAAGGCATATATCATTATATTTGTTGACACTAAAAGTGATTTTTCTCGTTCCAGTTACTTCAGCTAGATGGGTTTCCGAGCTGGGCGCTTTGTCCATGGAGAACAACTTTTGTATTTTCAAAAAGGACTCGGTCACCTTACATCTGGATCAGGCCTTCCTTCCTAAAATTAATGCCATGTTCCACAGGTCTCAGGAGGTTATATTACCTTCCTTCTGCCCAAATCCTGCCCACCCAAAGGAGAGGGCATGGCATACCTTGGACCTCAGAGGAGCCATTAAAATCTATCTGACTAGAACCAAAGGGTTCAGACTATTCACGGCCCTATTTGTCAACATTAGGCCAGGATACCAGGGATGCAAAACTTCAAAAACCCTGATCTCTAAGTGGTTGAAGCAGAGTATCATTGAGGCATATAAGGCTAAAGGAAAAGTCCCTCCCCTCCAGATTTGGGCACATTCTGTGCGTAGCGCTGCCACTTCGTATGCTTTTAAAGCAAGAGCCTCATACGAAGAAATCTGCAGGGCGGCTACGTGGTCCTCCATCCATACGTTTGTGAGGCACAATAAAAATAAATGTTTTTCAATCGGCAGAAGCTGCTTTCGGCAGAAGGGTGTTGCAAGCGGTACTGGAGTCCCCCAGTGCTGTTGGCACCCACCCTTAACTGTTTTTCAGGAGTGCTTGGGTACGTCCCAGCAGGAGGAGGATGCAGAGATATGAGGAGAAAAGAGAATTGGTAGCCCACCTTAGGTGAATTCTTTTCTCTCATATTCTCTGCATACTCCTCCGTCCCTCCTTGCCAAAAAGCACGAGTTCGGATCAGGGGGCTGGGGGAGTGGTACCTTACTTAATTGTTCTAAGTGTCTTCAATATTGGGGTAGATATTACATTAGTAGTTAGAGATATAGTTCGAGGGAGTTAACCATTATTTGTTCTAGAGTTATGTATATAATAAGAGAAATGTGCAGCTTGCGAACGGACTGGTGAAGAGCCGGGTAGCTCCGTGGACGCAGGCGCAGACAGAAAAATTAGATCATCTGCCTCCTAGCGGCCAACGGTAGAACTACCCAGCAGGAGGAGTATGCAGAGAATATGAGAGAAAAGAATTCACCTAAGGTAGGCTACCAATTCTCTTTTCACACCATGAAGTATTTTATACAAAAATGCCAGTTACATCAAACTATAAAGAAGCAAGAGTTAACATTTCAACTGTCTCTGTGTTTCCAGTCCATATTAGGAGTTTATTAGATCTAAAGATACTGCTGAGAAAAAATTAGAACTAGATCAACAAATCTCTCATTTTGTCTTTCAGTTTATTCCACTGATAGTTGATATATGCTGCAAATTAGTTGAAGAAAGAGGTCTTGAGTATACAGGTATTTACAGGGTACCTGGAAATAATGCTGCTATCTCAAGTATGCAAGAAGAACTGAACAAAGGAATGACTGATATTGATATCCAGGATGATGTAAGTTGATATTAAGTGTTTCCATTTGAAATTATTTATAGTATAAAATGCTTTATAATTATAGAAATATAGGGAGTTTCTCTGTTCTGAATTTCTAGAAATGACGAAACTTGACTGCGATAAGCAGTTTGTTGAAATCCTTCTCCAGAAAGCTTCCAGAACCTCTCTTCACTAATGGTGAGTTGTCTTCCATAAAAGCAAGTTAAGAAACAATTTTTTAGAAAAATATGTTTTAAGAAGCTGTTTCAAACACTAACCTTTTAAATAGTACAAGTTCAGGTGAAAAAGTGAACCTCTTTCTCAATTTCCATTGAAGTTGTCACCATCCAGCCTGTCCCTCAGGCATGTAGCCTGGGATTCGCCTTTGACTCCTCCTTCTCCTTTACACCTCAGATCCAGACTGTTGCCAAGTTCTATTGCTTTGCTCTGCATAGTATTGTAAAAATCCAACCTTGCCTTACTGCTTCCACTGTCGAAGCCCTAGTAATCTCTCACCTTGACTACTGCACCTTCCTCCATACTGGTTCCCCTGCTCTTATCTCACCCTTCCCATTTCCGTTCAATGCCCTGCTTCCAGAGTCATCCACTTTGGTCATCACTTTGGCCATGTTCAGCCCCTTCTCTCTGCCACACGGGTACCTTTTTTATTCAGCACAAGCTCCTTGTCTTTATCTTCAAGGTTCTTCATTCCCTTGCTCCCCACTATCTCGCTGCACTTATTTCCCATCACATTCAGGAGCTTTGCTCCTCCTCTGCGCCTCATTCAAGTAGGTGAGTTTGTGATTCCCTTGCTGCTCAAAACCTATTTATCCCTTCTCCCTTGCTGCCCCACCATGCCTGGAACTCCCTCCCTGGATACATTTGTTCTGCTTCCTCCCTCCCAGCCTTCAGATCCCTCCTGAAAACCTACATCTTCCAACAGACTTTCCCTAGCTGCTCATGAGGAGAAAACTGCCTCCTTGCTACGGGGGTACAGGGGGGTGAAAGAGAAGAGAAAGATATAAGTATTTCTATAGGCTTGTATGGTTTCCTTCAGGATCTTATGCAGGTCGTAGCTCAAGGCAAGGACCTTAATGTCATCTTAGGGATGTAGGAAAGCTCTTGCCTATACCAAGATGGCCTAAAAAAGACTCATAACAGATAAGCAGAAAAACATGCAGTTCATAGGCAGACACCAGATAGCAGCAGAGCCACTCTAAGCCTAAACTATCACACACCCTAAGTGATCACAGTGAAGACCTATACGTAGGGGAAGAGAAGAACACGAGGCTGGGGCAACGTTTCCACACGTGGGGGAACACGCATCCAGGGAGTTGCTGACCGGGGAGCAAGGGGGGTGGGGATTCCTAACTAATACTATTTACACTAACAGAAGGAACACGAAGGGAAAGAGGAAAAGGTGCAAGGCCAAGTCTATCTAGGAATAAAGGGAATTCAGGAAAGGGGACATAAAGCACACAACATACAGATCAAACAAGCTACAAGAATTACTTAAATGAAGTAAGATAGACAGCACACCGACCCAGGACATTCAGCAAGGCTTGTGGAGAACAGAAGCCAAGAGACAGAGCAGGGGCTCGTAAGACCATTTGTTAAACCAGCAACTAACTGTTGTTAGCTGTTCTGTTCTTGTTAAACAGGCTGTGTTCAGCTCATAGCTATCCTTAAAGGCAGAGTCTGTGATAGTTAGTACATGTTGTGTGGAGGTAATGATAGCTTACCCTGTGGGGCAGCAGTTATATCTGTCTACGGGAGGGGCGAAACCTAACACTCCTCTTATCTCCCTCACTCAGACTCCTTCTCTTCCCTGTAACCAAGTTAAACACGCGCACCTATAACTTCTCAGCTTTATGAATGTATCCTTGTCTCTCCCTTCACTCCCGTCCCTCGTCTGTCTTAAATTGTAAGCCCCTTGGGATAGGGACCTAATTACAACCCCCAATAGAAGTACAAACCCCCATGCTTATTTATAATTAACCACCCTAGAATTATTTGTGTCTTTTTGAGTTTCAGACCAAAATAGTAACATAACTTGTCAACTTCCTTTCTACAGTATACAGCTTTCTTCTATCAGAATTTTGGCAAACGCTGATTTTTATCTTCTTTCCACAAGTCACTAAGGCCCTTTTTACACGAGAGAGACCCTCTCATGCCCATGCGGGTCCACTGCATGGGCATGAGTGGGAGCCGCCCGTGTGACCGCCGCAGTGTGTTAGTGGGGGTGTGTGTGCACTCCGCGACCTACGCACTTTCACCCATCACCCACCCACGGAGCCATTGGCCAAATTGGTGATTGCTCCACACGTGGAGGTGGGTGGATATGGGTGTGCGCCGTGTACGGCTGCTGCCCCGCGCACCCATCCCCACGCACCTGCAGCTCGTTTAAAAAGGCCCTAAGTGCTTCTAGAAGAACTGGAAATAGAGTTGTGTGTGTATGTAACTTGTCACATGTATAACTACCATTCATCATGGTGGCACAACCGTCAGGATAGAATTGGTCAATACAGATGGAACAGACATTGTTTTTATAGGTCTCATATAAGCAGAGAGTGATTTATTTTTAATTTGCATGCAAGGAAAAATAATATACCTTTTAAAGTTAGCATCCAGCAAACACCCTCAACCACTCTTTTTTATAGATTCAATTTATGAGTTCTTGTAGGGAGCTATTTTTTCTCCTATGATTGTATAGCAAGTGGAAGGTGAACCATTTGTAGCTTGCAGTAAAACAATCACTTTGTTTTGTCAGGTAAATATGCAGATTTTATAGATGCCAATAGAAAAGAAGATCCTGTGGAGTGACTGAAAACACTAAAAAGGCTGGTATGTAGACTTCGTGTGTGTATTTAATACAACCAAAAAAATCAACATTACATTTTTTAAAAACACAATACTAAAATCATGTTTCAGATTCATGATTTACCTGAACATCACTATGAAACGCTCAAGTTTCTCTTTGCGCATCTGAAGACAGTAGCAGAAAACTCAAAGAACAAGGTATGTGCCAACAGCCAAAGGTCCTATCTGTTTCCTCTGGGCTTTAATCGTCCCATAGGAGCAGGAGCCTTCCCAAGATTGCTTTTCCTCACACTGTGTCCTTTTTGCCACATGATAGCTGACTGCAGTATTTAATAGTTCATTAGGCCTGCCAAACTTGTTATAGCATTACAGGATCTTTGGAAATAGAGGACACCACCAAAATTGGAATTATTCGTTATTACCAGTATAAACATCTAGGGTTTGGGAGTGAACAAAAAGCAAAGTGTTTAGGGTTCAGTAACAGCAGATGTAATTTGTAGTTACATTACATTACGATAAACAATACATCATTGTTTATCGTTTATGTAGCATTTCCAGTGTTCAAAATGCATTACAGTTCTTTCATCCTGTCAGCAACTCTGTGAGGTAGGTCATTACTACTTGTCTATAAGAATGTTACTTGCACCTAGCAAGTACCATGTCTCTTAGAAAGAAGAGAAGAAAGTGCCAGGCACCTAGCAAGTACCACGTCTCTGTTGAAGAACAGAGGCCATCTCTCGTTGATTTATTTTTTTTACATAAAAAGAAACCCGATGCACATCAATACGTTGATTTATAAATTTTTTGGAATTTTTCATTAAGGCGTATGGGAGACATATAGCCTCGCTATGATAAGTTCTCGAATAATTGTCCCATTGGTGACTAGGTTTTGTGAAGGAAGCTGTAAAGAGAAATGTTATCTTTATACCCTATGGGGACTAACCTTGGTATAGTAAGTTCTGAGAGGGCCAAGGTATTATTGTTTATCCAGGGGCCAAGTTGCTAATTCCAGGAATGCAACCCCTGCGGAAACCCCAACCCTCTAGTTCCAAGCCCAGCCAGACTCCAGTCCCCTGACTGGCTACTCAGTCACAGGCTTCAAAGCTGCTACAGGATCCTGGACAGCAGTCCAGTCTCCAGAACCCCAGTGCTCCCTCTCCGCCTTCAGCTTCAGCACCAAGGTCAGCAGTCCTCAGAAGCTTCTCTCTCCTAAGTCAGGCCCAGACTGAAGCCTCCTCAGGCTTCCCTCCTCTTATACAGCTTCAGGGGGTGTGGCTAGTCCTTCAGGCTTGCCGTCCTGAAAAGGTCAGTACCCAGCCATGCTCTCTACTGTCGTGCAGGGTTTTTCCTCCTGCTTTAGGTCTAGCCTCGCCAAGCCTTTTTCAGTTGGTTGCCTGGCGCGCCCCAGCCAACCCAGACCCGGCTGGCACTCTTAAAGGGACAGCAGCCCCTGCAGGCTACTCCCTACCATCCCCCTCCTCCCCCTTAGGGAGACAGGCCTATCACAGATAGGACTGGCTTCAATACCCCTTAGAAGCAGGGTGCAGCCTCATTCAAACCCAGTCCACTTTACATCCTTATAGGTTACCAGTCCACATCGATTATATTCCAGGCTCTGTCGCCTCCTACCCAGCCATTGACCCAGTCCACAGTTATCATTTGTTACCATGGATAATAGCTCTTTCTCACAGCTGGCTCCATTGCCCCCCTGCTAGGACACATACTTAGTGTAAAGTATTGTCCCAGCCAGTTCAGTTGCCCACCCTCCTGGGGATATTCAGTTCAAGGCCCCAGCCAGCTCAATTGCCTCCCTGTTGGGCTATACATAGTTCAGTTCCAGCCAGCTCAGTCACCTCCCTGCTGGGTTCTTCTAGTTCAAAGTCCCAGCAAGCTCAATGGCCCCCCTGCTGGGTAACATGCTGTCATGGGGTTGGAGTCCACTACCCCACTTTTCTGGATTGGGCGACTCAGTTTCCCTCTCTTGCAGCCCACCTGAATCAGTTCTCTCTCTAGCTGATTCAGTGCTGCAAAGAAGCACACTTTTGTCACCCAAACTCCAGAGATTTCCCGTTCACAAATTATCTCTCTGAGTTCGCAAGTGCTTGAGGGCACAAGATACTCAGATTGTGTTCCCCAATATGAGAGAACAGAAAGCACTTCTTAGTAGAGAAGAAAATTTATTGATTACATAAGCAAAGAAAGTTTGAGCACAGAGTGGCAAATAAAACAAAAGTAAATAACGCAATCCTAGTCTGTACTGAGTAAGCCCCAAGTTAAGATCTTACCCTACAGAAAGCTCATGTGCTTGAATCCATTTTTCAGCCAGATGTAGTGAGACTGGACTTTGAGTCCTTAAGTTGATTTAGAAATCAAAGTCCTTTCTCTCAGTCCATTGCTTCAACAGGCTGGCTGACAGGCTCCTGCCTTCCAGCTGCAATCCGAGACTCAGCGAGTCAGAGGTTGAGTGAGATCCCAACAGTAACTGTCCTTTATGGGTTTGAATGTCCCCTTATAAATCTTTGGGGGGAAACCCTAGTTTCTTTGTTTGACTTTCCCACCTGTGGATGCTGTGCTTCTCGTCATGTAGGCAGGAAAAGCTTCATTTGCAATTCAATGATCCCTGTCTGGTTTCTGCAGAGATGGTGGTGGTGTTAGGCTTTTCTGAATACAGATTCGGCATGTCTTTGCCTCTCTCCATTGCATGAATTGAGTTTCCAGGTCTCATCTTTTACATTACCTACATGTTACAAACTGGTTTCTATAAATCAACAGTGCATGTGTGTTCTCCCTCTGTCTCCTGGCAGTGATCCGCTGGGTAGCTCTGCAGATGACCGTCAGGAGGCAGAAGAAAAGAAGCAGCCTTCTGCGTATGCGTGGAGCTGCCTGCCATTTTAATCAGTCTTTTCTTCTGCCTTCAGCCGTTGGAGGTGCGTTTTTCAGCAGCTCTGAAAAGACACAAAATTAAAAGCACAGTTAGGCCTTGGATTTAATACAAGAAGAACGCAGGGCATTAGGGCATCGAGTCCCCCTTCCAGAAAAGGGAAACTCAAATGGACAGCCCACCAGGTTGCCGCGCAGAACGCCCGGGAACTGGGGAGCAGTTGGACTCCGGGGAGAAGAGGCTGCAGCCTACCCCAACGGCTTAGTTGCCGTGGAGTCCCGGCACAACAAGTCTCCCCCCGCTTCGGGCCTCTACGCCGCCTGCAGGGGTAGGGCCCAGCTGCGCTGGCTTCACAACCTCCCTCATCCCCGCCCGCGCCACTGCACTCAGACGCGGGGCATGGAAGGAGCTGAAACGGGGGAGGCTCAGCAGACTGCCTCCTCTCAGGGACCTGAGAGAGCAGAAGCTCCCGGCATGGCGGCAAGACTGGATAGGATCCTCCTCGCACTGGAGCGCCTAGTTCAGGTACAGAGTGGGCCCCCAAGCGACCTGCCCCTTGTTAACCCCTCCCAGGGCACAGAGACTGATCGTCAGAATCCCCACGAGGCCTCACCTCAGGGCTCTGGGGCGAGCAAGGCCCCCCCAACACCGGGGGGATCAGGACTCTCATTGGCCCATCCAGAAGGGAGAGCGGGAAAGGCCCCACGCAAGGGGAAGGTTAAGGCAACCAAGCACCACCTACAGGCCTCTACTGCCATGCTCCTGGAATCACCTCAGCCTTCTGAGGATGAGAGTGGGAGCGAGCCCCAACCAAAAAGACCTAGGGTCCAAGCCACCTCTGAGTTGGCATCAGACTCAGACTTACACCGCTTTTAGACGAGGTGAATATTGCGGCTTAGGGATGGATGGACCGCGTGTTTCGTGCTTGTTTAAATGCACTGCCGCGTCAAAGGACCTAAAAGACGGGTGTCAAGTAAAGCTCAAAAATGTACCTCTTATCCGGACGCAGGCAAGATGTTGCGAGTTTAAATGCAGTCTTCTCGTTTAAATCCCTGTAGCACACGAAGGTGCTTGCTGCCTAAGCGGCGTGTATGATAGAGGGGGGGCTAGAAAGGTTTTTGTTTACTTCCGCATTGAGCTTCACGTTGCAAATCTCACGATGGTGTGTGCCTCGAGGGGGAATAGCTGTCAATTCAAATCGCTGCTGAGCGCTTTGCATTGAAATTGAAGGAACTGACAGTTTAGTCAGAGAGCTCACTGTTACTTACCTCAGCGAATACAAATGTTTCCTCAATCACACTTTATCAGTAGTTCATTGTCTTGAGATAAGGGTTCTTGGGTTTTGTTTTGTTTTTACATTTTCTGTAGGTTTATGTTCGTTTTTTGTTTGTTATTTTTTCTCATGTATTATTGTGGTGATTATGTGGTGACCTCATAGGTGATCTTTTCATTTAATACCAGGTTCCATATAACTTTTTTGCTTTGCTTTGCTTTTTTTAAAAATTCTTATTTTTCCCTCAAGTTCCTTTAAACGTTTAATCATAGGGTTGTTTTTTAAAGGTTTTTATTTGTTTGTTTTAAGGATTACTGAGTGAGCAGTTTGTTTTCTGTAGCTTAAAAAGTTAAGGGTTTTCAAAAATATATACTTTGGAATTTATTTGCTTCTCAATTGATACTTACTTTTCTTTGAGCAGCAATGTCAGAAAGAGGGGATACCAGTAGAAAACGTGCTCCTCAGTGGAGCAAAAATGAAACTAATGCATTTATTGATGTATGGGGCGAAAATGAAGTTCAACTTCAGCTTGGAAAATCATATAGGAACTTAGGTATATTTTTTGATCTGGCTAAGGCTATGGAGAAACGGGGATTTCACAGGACACCACAGCAGCTGCGTTCAAAAGCAAAGCAGCTGCATGCTGAATACAAAGATGTCAAGCTCCATAATAAAAAAATCTGGTAACTCCAGACTATTCTGGGAGTTTGAAGAGAGGCTTGATCAATTTTTGCATTTAAGTGGAGAGGTTGTGTGTCCAATAGTATGTGGTAATAAAGTTGTTCGTAGTGGGGGATGTAGATTGGATGACTTTGAGGAAGAAATTGAGGATGGATTGTTTGAGGACATTGAAAATGTCATGCCCACTCTTGACAATGATTTGACTCAAATTGGGACTCCAGCTTTGTTTACCGAAGAAGATGCATCTGATGAGAGAATCTATCATCAGCTGTGTACTGTTGA
>QEPC01007498.1:17906-29513 GCA_003113815.1 Sphenodon punctatus | reverse complement strand
GCCTGCTGGGGGCGGGGGATAAATAAGATATTTCCTTATGGATATGGCTTTGGCTTATTTTGCTTGGTTATGAACTAGCATAGATTGGCATGAAACGTTTTAGGCCTAGTGATGTTAAGCATCCTGTTTGTTACTTTGACATTTTATGCAGGGTATTAATAACTTTGGATATGGTCAAGAGGTGGAGAGACGTGCTGACAGCCAATAAGAACTTTTGTAAAAGCTTCATACCATATTTAGTTCAAGAACTTTACTACCCATGAATAATTATAAGATTTAGAGTCAAATCAGTATTTCCACCCAGATCAGACACCCCTATAAAAATAACTGGTCCGGGTCATGCTTTTGCTTGCTTCTACAGAAAGCCAAACAATTACCTACTCGTCATCCCAGAACCTGGGTCCAGCAAAGCTTAGGTGAGCATAACTGCCTCATTTGAGCCCGGCCAACTCAAACTAAGTGTAATCTTTCCCTTTCTTTCTAATACAAGTATCTTAAGATAAGTTTAACAATAACTTTCTCTCTGAATAAGTGTTTCAGATGGCATTTGTAACCATTGTATGTTTCTTCTTGTGAGTAGGAAGTTTTGTCTTCTGTAATGTTAGTTTAGGTAAGAATTGTTCTGTAACCACAACTTCTTATTTCCTGTTCACTTACTTGCTCTACTCCAACATAAACTCAACTTTATTTGAAATAAACTGGTCTCTGTAGTGAATCCCTGTAATTGCAACTTAGAAGGTAAAATTTGGGGGAACTCTAGAACTTTTGATTTGGGGACAAATCCTACAGGGGGATCAAAAATCCTTAAGATCCCAAGATTCCCAGTAACATCAGATCAACAGGCCTCCCTAAGTTAAAAAGAGCAGCACTGTTTCCCTTTTTCAGAAACACCTACTCAAAGCTGCATGAAAAGCAAGTATTTGAAGTTTTCACACTGCATCAGAAAAATTTAATATAACAAATCAGCAAACAAATCCTTTGGAAAATTTTAAATTATCTGCATTTATTCCCCAATGCATTCAGTGAGTGCAGAAAACATTTCAACCTATTTAAACATTCAAAGCTCAGGAAGAAGCTTCCCCCCCCCCCCCCCCCAAAAAAAAAAAAAAAAGCATAGTATCACTCAGGGACAGGAGACAATTCAGCATGGTCATCACACCATAAAAGAGCAGAAGGTCTTCAGTACAGATCTTGAGAAGATCTCACTGGAACTGTTCGAGGTGCTTTAAACTCCTGAAGTCTCTTTACAAGGGTGAATTTCCCAACCACGTTGCCAGGATGGCCTTTACGAGTCTGCTTGCCCACATTAAGAAAGGGGTGAGGACTAACACGACTTTAACTTGCATTAGTTCGTCACGTGAAACCCCTGATCACGGGCACGATCAAAAGTCCAGCCCTGTCTTGTGTTACCGAATTGAACGTGGGAAATAATGCTAAAAAACCCATGCCCACGATTGGGGGTTTCACATGGCCAGACTAACGTGAGTTATGCTCATGTTAGTCCCCCTCCCCCTTTCTTAACGTGGGCAAGGAGCCCCAGTCTCTATTTGGGACTTTAGGAATGTGATGGAGCATGACTTTATCACACGGAAGGGATGGTCAGCCTAAATCCTGTGGAGGCCTGCCGCATTGTTAGTTATCTCACCTGAGAACAGAGTGGGGAATCTTTGAAAATTAGACCTCTTTGAAAAGGAGTAAAAGCTCTGAGGTCCTGATAGAAGTTAGCAGTAGGGGTGCTGAAGGGCGGTGTAGTTAGAGAAGTATCCAGATCATGGATCTGTCCTCTGTCCTTGTGTGCATGCCCTCGTCTCAGCTCCCTTACCCTGAGCTCAGTCTTTCAGTGTTTGGGGGTAGGAACTGGATCCAAGGGGCTGATTCAGAAAATGTAAAAGGACCAAAATAAAAACTAGCCACAGGCTGCACTGAAAGAATGAACTTGGAGTAAGGGAGCAGTGATGGGGGCGTGCCCATAATGAAATGGGTCGACTCTATGGCACAGATCGATGATCTGGACCTTCCCTTTCCTGAGCTAACTCACTTACGTTCCCCTGTCGCTAGGAGAAGGGGGCCGGGGCAAGCAGGNCGCCCTCTGGGCGGACGGCGGGACCAATGCGGCCGCAGCGTCTGGCCGAATTCGCCACAGCCCGGGATCCCGCCGGTGATCCCGGGACGTGGCGCCCGACGAGATGTGATTTTTTTTTGGTCCCTACCAGGAATCACATTCAACACGCGACGGCCTCCGGTCCCGCCGCTTCGGCCGCTCGGGTGGTGAATGTGATTCCACGCCGTGGTAACATCTGGGGGGGAACATTCGTTCCCCCCAACAGACGTGCCGCGTTCACAGCCACCACCGGGAATTGACCGTGGTTGACTGTGATCTTGTAACGTCTGAAAACACCCATAGACTTCCACATGGTGAGGTCAATCCCATACCCCGCACATGCGCACAAACTACACACATATCCATAGAGAACACATTGTGCCGCGTGGATCCTGTTTGGGATTGGGGCCACTGTGTATGGTGTGTACAAATGAATACAGTATATTCTCTCAACATATTATCTGCACATTTATTTAAAATGCTAATATGAATCTGTTTGCCACAAATGTAAATGAGCCAGTAGAAGAAGAAGGGATTGTTCAGATGCTGTCATTGTCAAAATCAACACACACTGACTTGGGCAGGCACAAGCCGCACTCATTTTGGCCGGGCTTGTGTCTGCATAACACAGAAGCCATAATATAGAAATTAATGTACAAAACAGATTTCCGGAACCCCGCCCTCGTGTTTCATTTTTTATTAACTATTAAAGTTGTGGGAAATGTCTTGGTTCAGACTACAATTTTTCTTCTACTTCCCCACATTTGTCAAAGTAGGTAAAAGAATACTGTTCCCACTGGAATGTGTTGGGGAAAGAGATTTTCAAAGATTGTACAGCAAGTTAATTTATTTTAAAACAAAGTTGTGGTTCAAAGTTAGTAGACCTTTCAGTTATAAAACTCTTCCCAGTTAAAAATCAAGTAAAATGTTCCCAATCATCAGATGATCAAAATATCATATTGTTATTTCATAAGTTGATTAGATATTTTTTTTAAGTGGCAAAGATTTAAAGTGGGATTTTCAAAAGTCCCACTGAAAGCAATGTAATTTTACTTTTATTTCAACTACGCACAAGTCAGTGAATTTCAATTTGAAAATCTGCAAGTATTGTTGTCGAAAATCAATACAATGTTGAAAATAAATTACAAAGAGAACAGGCGACACTTGCACAAGTATACAACCTCGTCATTTAGGTTGCTGTTGTCCTGTATAGCCTTTATCCATGCCAACATATCTTCTCTGTCTTCAGCCTGAAATAGATACTCGCAGTCTGATGTGGTAAGCCGAAATATATTTTTCCTCTTGGTTTCACTGTATGAGATGTCTATCAAACAGGCATTGATACTGAGAGGTTGTTCTTCTTCAGCTAGAGTCGTCTGTTCTTTTTTATCCTTGTGCAAATAAACTGAATGACCTCAAAGAACAACATACATCTGTTTCCATGGCCGAATACTCCCACCAACTCGCTGGAAAATATCGAACAGGATGAGTGTAGAAACTCAAATTATGTTTATCTGATCATAATTCACATCCTGGACTTAAAACAAAGGTTGGTGGTAGGGTGGTACAGAATATAAATATGAAAAGACATTATAAATAGCGAGAGCATTCTCTGATCCAGATGTACTAATTGAAAAGGCAATTACTCAACTGTCCTCCTAGTTGAAAGTATGTTAAATTGTGTGTGGACAAGCAGCGGTAGCAAAAGAGCCAGAAATGTTAAGAAGTGTCTCTTAGCAGATGGCTTTGCAGCTGACATTTTGAAGTCGGGGAAGAGAGCACTTTCCCCAATAACTCACCATTGCTAACACCCTCAGGTTTTCCAATTCATTTTTGCTTTCCCCTCACGCAGACGGTGGCTGGTCATCACATGACCACAGCAGGAAGCTAGCGAGGATCTGACCTCTAACTTGGAAGGACCTCATCATATTAATCTCTTGAAGGTCTAAGAATTGTATGGTTCAGTATCCCTCCAGAGAGTCTCACTGCTCCACTTCAGACAACTTAAAGAGACCTGATTAGCACGAGCAATGAACTCTTCACCATCTGAAAATTAAATTACTTCCAATTGTGTCACTAAAATCAGACTAACAACTTTTCAATTTTTTGGCCTACATATTTCCACTAAGTCTAAGATTTATTTGTTCTCAACTGTCAGCTGTGAATCAATAAAAAGAATCTATAGATGTTGCCAGATTATGTCTCCTACAGGTTACAGTAAATTAGACTAAAGCCATAGACTAGTGTTGTTCACGGTGTTTTTCCCTTGCTACATAAGTCCCTGGCTAAAGCCCACCATTTCTCTTCATAATGTCTATTATGCAATTCTTATTGGAAAGAAAAAAAAAATCCAACCCCCTAACAATCCTTTCCTACACCTTCCGTTTTCTTATGTTAATAGCTATAGTTTTTATATTTTATTTTAATATACAGTTGAAAGCATAATACCTTCCCCTTTTCTGTAACAAGCTGTCGAAAATGCAACCATCCTTCCTTAGAGGCATCTGCAAAGACCTCTGAAGAGAAATTTTTTCTGGACCCAGAGTCTTCTGAAGACTTCTGACTGTCACGGGCCTAAAGAAAATTCCAGAATAAGAATCCAAATTCATTCTCTAAGTACATATCCCTGCAGAAGCATATACTCAAAGCACTTTCCCCCTCATTTTAATAGACTGAACTTCATCTCTGTGCGAAGGCTCCTCAGAATACATCCCAAAGGAATACCCACCAGGCTAGAAAGATTTCTACTATTGCAATAGTACAAACAGATTAAAGGTGAATTAATACACTGTTTAAGCCTAGGTAATTTATGCAACATTTCACTGTGTTATTTTTTTCTGAGGAATTTTTGTCTAACAGAGTGCAAGGTTTCAGCTTAGGTTTGAAAATCAAAGCCATTGTGGGGATAAGAAATACAGGCCTAACAGAACTTCAGAGAAGCTTTAAAGCACTGTAATGGCAACAGTGGAAGAGGGCTGTCCACACTTATTGACTTGACAATTTTGATATTTTCTAGGGGAAAAATAAAATAGTCTACAGTGGTTCTGATGCAGATGTATTTAACAGAAATTAATTCCCATAAACCTACACAATCCATCCCAGTATTTTTTGATCAACTGGCAGTAGCAAACATTAACATACACAATTCATACAATGATGTTAAATAGACTTACTAACCTTGATTCCCTTTAAACTAGTTACATGTTTAATAGACCTGTTGGGAGGGGAAAGTAGATAAGATAGTGAACATTTTTCATAAATACTAACAAAAAAAATGTAAGAATGCACACACAGAGACTTGTTCCGGACTTACGATTTTCCTTCTGTTCTATAGTCATCCAGTCCTTCATCATAAGACTTGGACCGCTTGGTTTTTCCTTGAAACTGATTATCCAGTACACGAGCCCTGATAGATTCTGTAACCATATAAAATGATTAAATACTTGTCACTGTGAATCTCATTTTGTAACTGCTTATTTGAAGAACCACAGAATTATAAGATGCCATACTTAAATGAAGAAAGAAAAGTATTTTACTTAAAAACCAACAAACTTACCGTAGTCATGTGATAGCTGCCGTCGAAGAAAGGGATTGGAGTGGTGGGACTGGGAGGAACTGTTGTTATAGTGGGTGCCCGAGAGGCAGGTGCAGAAATAACAGCAGAAGCAGGAATGTGTGCAACATCATGGTCAATGCTAGGGCTAGTCGGCTCATCTACAAGGTAATATGCAACACATTAGCATGTTAAATGCACTAGAATAAAGCTCAAGCTAGTTTAAAATTGTTAGTCTCCACTATTCTATTTACTTAGATCATTTTAAAGTTTTACCTCCTTTCAATTAGAGATATAAATAAATTGCTTCTCTCAGGAGGAGGGAGAACTAATAATTATGTTTCTGTGTCTCAATGTTCCATTTTCTTCTTCACTATGTTTTTATCGTTTGGAAAAGCAAACTCTGAAACGAGTACATGCTAATTTGAACTACAGGCAACATACTCACTGAAGAGACCAATTCCAGCACACTCCCTTTTCTTTCATTGGTTCTGAATATGCAAATGGGGGAGCTCAGCTCGCAGCAGTTTTGATGTCGCAGACTTCAGTCAGAATGCAGTAATCCCTACTCTGATAGGGAAAACGCTGGCATTTGAAATAATTTTTTTAAAGCTACAAACACTGGGGCACTACTTGGCACTTGTAATGCTACAAGGTTTCCCACAGTGCATGGAATTTAATCTATGAACTGGCTTCAAGAAAAACATTTCACTAGCCTATGAACTCCTGAAGGAGTATCAATAACTATTCAAATGTTAGTGAATTTCATGCTGTAGCAGGGCACAGCTAAATTGGGACACTGGCCCTTTCAAGGGGTTTAGTTGAGGCTATGGGGCTGCATGGAAGGCAGGACAGCACCTGATGCCTCATACCTGAGCTTGGGCGTGGCTGAGCCAGCCCAAGGCAAAAAGCCTAAGAGGAAGCAGGAACTCGGGGGGGGGGGAGTTCTACTTTGAGGCTGACCGGTTCAGAGGGTTGTGCCTCAGCGGAGGGTTCTGCTGGGCTTCAGAGGGAGCGTGCCTGGCCCAGAGAACTGTGTGGAGACTGGTACAAGGGGCCTCTGGCCGAGGAAGGCATACTAGGCCAGGAGGTAAACCCATTGGATAAAGAGACTATAGTTGTATTTGGACTGTGTGGGTGATTAAATTAAGCTAATTCCCAGAGTGAGTGAGTGGGCCCTAATCCTGCCAGGATTTACCCCGCGTGAGCCTGTCCCTGCCACACATGCCATTTGCTTTTTAGTTTTGTAAGGTTCAAAAATCCAGTGTAAAGGACTATGAGACAAAGTCACATCTTAAATAATTTGAAATTTAAACTCTTATCCACATACAACTTTAACAGAGCAACAGCATTCACCAAAATCAAAACATTTGCATTGTTTGGAAGTACACTGGTACCATCAGCTGATACAGCTTTCAATGAAAGTATTGCCCATTTATTCAAAGAAATGCTAACAGCAGAACTCTTAAGATGCTTTTCATTTGTCGGGCTTGTGAGGACAGTAGCATTAATGTCAGTAACCGCTGTAGCCTCTTCTACTGCATGGAAAACTCAGTATCCAGATAAGGAAGTCTGTATGGCAACCTTTCACTGTCCTCTCTCTCAAAAAGTTATTGAAGAGTTTAGTTTTTAAAATATTAAACATCTTATATGGAAAATGTAGCATTCCCTACTCTATAGAATCACAGAGGTTTAGGGTGAGAAGGGACCTTGGGGGTTATTTTGTCCAATTACCCTATTTGTTCAATCCTAATTAACCTTATTTGTTTATGTGGGTTTATTTCTTTCTTCTTGGGCCTTATAAAACCCAAGGAAGACATGATGGACATTATAAGATCCCTACTGAGAGACTCTTGAGGAAATCAGAGTGTCATGGGATAAGCGGCAGTGTCCTATCGTGGATCGCCAACTAGTTAAAAGATAGAAAGCAAAGAGTAGGACTAAATGTCCAGTTTTCACAGTGGAGAGAAGTAACTAGCGGAGTGCCCCAGGGAACTGTACTGGGACCGGTATTTAATATATTCATTAATGATCTGGAGAAATAGCGAGTGAGGTGATCAAATCTGCAGATGACACAAAGCTATTCAAGGTAGTTAAAACTCGAACGGACTGAAGAATCGCAGAAGGATCTTGCACGTAAAAATGCTGGGTTCTAAATTAGGAGTTATCACTCAGGAAAAGGATCTTGGAGTCATGGTGGACAGTACATTAAGGTACTTAGCTCGCTGTGCAGCGGCAGTCAAAAAAGCAAACAGAACATTAGGAATCATTTGGAAAGGGATAGGTAATAAAACTGAAAGTATGGTAATGCTTCTATATAAATCTATGGTACAACCGCACCTGGAATACTGTGTGAAGTTCTGGTTGACCCATCTCAAAAGAGACACAGTAGAACTAGAAAAGGTACAGAGAAGGGCAGAAAAAATGATCAAGGACATGGAATGGCTTCCGGATGAAGAGAAGCTTGCTAGGTTGGGGCTCTTTAGCTTGGAGAAGGGATGACGGAGAGGGGATATGATAGACGTTTATAAAAGCATGAGTGGTGTGGAACGTAAATAGGGAGCGGTTATTTACCCCCCTCTAACAGTACTAGAACAAGGGGACACTTCATGAAATTAACTGGCAGCAGATATAATACGCTGGTAGCGTAGTTAGTTTTAAAAACGGATTTGATAAGTTCTTGGAAGATACGTCCATTAACAGCTATTAGGCAAGTAGGTTTGGGGGACGTACCCTCTTACCGTTGGGGGCTGGAACAACAGGGAAAGGATTGCCCGTTGTGACCTGTAGGGTACTTCTCCCAAGAGAGAGAGATTGGCCGCTGTTAGAGACAGGATGCTGGGCTCGATGGACCGTTGGTCTGACCCAGTAGAGCACTCCTTATGTTCTTATAATGGAAGGAGGCATGTATAGAGGAAGGAAGAAAGCAAGGACATATGTAGGAGGTTTTAACTAAAAATAAAAGCTCAGAAAATGGTGCACTACTATACTGTATGCAATTTAAGTAGTAAACAAAACAATTAAGAAGAAAAGTGCTGTTAAAAATGCCATGTTTTGAGGGAAGCCACACAAGTAAATATTCTTGCTGCTTTAAATCTGCTGCGTCTATTTCATCAGGTGCCTATTTATTCCTGCAATTAGGAAAAGGGATACTTACCTCCACATCTTAGTTGGGGAGAAGTGGTGAGGAGCCTTGTAACTGAAGTCCCCGGTGATTTCAGGGGCTTTTGGTTAAACTGGAGGTAATAACCCAGCAGGATGCATTCCAGAACCTAAATCTCAGAAGCCTAGGTTGGAAGCCTGGCTCTGAATGGCCTTGCAGGGTGTGCACTTGATAGTCAGGCTAAAGGGACTTCTGCTGGGCCTGCTATAACTGAAGGGCAACACAGACATTAGCCCTGTGGGAGTGCCTGTAAATGGGTAGAGCAGTCTACCTAATAGTAGACTATACGTTATGGGCAGCAGAGCAGAGAAAGTGGTGTAACCAAACCTACAGCTGGGGGCTTGTAATTTCAGATCTACCCCGTCTCTGGATGGCAAGGTGAGTTACACACCCAAACTAGATGGCTGTAAGATTTAATGCCCTTCCAACGAGTTTATGGGAGGGCAGACTTGCCAGGGTCCCTTTTATGCAGAGAGTCTGCCCCTTCGATCAGCTTGAGGTCGAATCTTCTGAGCATCTGTTATTCAGATGCCACCTGTACGATCAGCTGCGAGCAGGGATATTGGGGCCTCTTTTCCCTAGCCACTGCTGATGGTCTGACGAGAGGAGACTGGGATACTTGCTCAGAGATGCCCACTTGGACACCACCACTGCTGCTGTGATGAAGTTTTTGATTGCTGCAATTAGTAGGAGGCATCAGTTTATTAATTTTAGACCCTTAACGTCTGCTCTGGAACTGGTGGGGGTGGCTGAAGATTAGAGGGCCATTGGGGGGGCCTTTGGGGGCCCAGGCGTTTTGGAATACGGGGTATGTAATTTTGGTTCCATTGTTCGCAGGTTTGTGTTATGTGTTGGTTATGTGTATGTAAGTCTAGCAATGGCCTATGGCTATGCTACTGAATAAATATTGATTGATTTTCAGCTGCTTTATTATTAATTATTTATTTATTTATTATTATTATTACTATCATCTAGCATTTTTATAGCACCAGCAATGTACCTGGTGCTTTACAAAGTAATAGAATAGACACAGTCCCTGCCCTACGGCTTACAATCTGAGACGGAGTGGGGTGGGGAGACAAAGGAAGGGGAACAGAGGGAGAGACAAGGAGTGTAACATTCACAAAGATGCGAGGTTCCAGGTGCACGTGCTTGGCTTGGTTACATTGAGAATTATATCCCCTTACAATTCCTCTGAGGCTGTCAGTATTTTAGTCAAGGATTTTCTCCTAACCCAACATACAACTCCGGGACTGCTTCCTTAGCAGTCACGGGATTTAAATCCAAACCATGGTCCAGACAGAGCCCACAAGAAGCCAGCCCCCAGAGCTTTCCCCAAAGCCCCAGCACCGCTGACTGCAAAGCCTGGCATCTCTCCCTGGCATCTCGTGTATCCTCCTTCTACGCGAGAGAGATGCACCAGATCACACACGGAAAGAGCTCGGAGAAGGCACATGGCACCGATGGCGAGACCCCGGTCCCGGCCGCTGTCACGGAGAGAAGAGGGCAGACAGAGGCTCAGACGCCCAGACTCCGGGACAGACAGAAGGCAGGACAGCCACTAGTGCTGAAGAGACAGGGGGAGGGAGTGGGGGTCTCTGCTCACCTGTCCGACCCAGGTCCCAGCCGCCCCCTCTGTGGCAGCACAGTCTCCAGGTGCAGGACGTTGCGAGGTTCTTTAATCGGACTGGAAACTTGAAGGTCTTCCTTACCCAGGCCACTAGGTACCGGGGGTGAAGGAATCCTCCAGCCCCGGCTGCCGGCATCGCTGTGGCTCCCCATCAGCGGGGCGATAGCAGAATGGCTGAGTGTCAGCAGTTGAGGCTTCAAATAACCTACATCTAGAAAAGATCGGGCCTGGAAATGCCCCGGGGCGAGTCAGTCCCTCCCCGGAGGCTTTTTCCTCTCCCGTCCCAGAAAGCGCTTGTAACGTCTGCAACTAGGAGGAAAACAATGGGAGTGTGTCTGTTGCTCCTGTCACAGTAACATTTTTTCCCCTTATACCATCCTGTAACTTACTTCTCTCTGCTCAACAGCATATAAGTTATAACATTGATCTTCTATTAAACGTGATCCGTGTATCCAGTGTGTTTTAAGTAAAGTTGTGTTCCTGTTTGTTACACTCAGTGACTCTTTCCTACTGGCATTTGCAGGCTAGCTGGGTCTGGGAATGGCAATAGGAAGCGCAGAAGCATTGCCTGGCTGCAGAGAACCCAGGAGTCCTGGCTCCCAGCCCCTCTGCTCTAACACATGACTAGGCCCCCACTATACTCCCAGAGAAGCCAGGAGTCCTGCCTCCCAGCCCTGCCCCCACTTCCCTCCCTGGCTCCTAACTCACCAACACACACACCCCTCCCAGAGAACCCTGGAGTCCTGGAGATAACCCAGCAGCAAGGAGTTCCCAGGGTTAACACTGGATGGATGGAAGAAAACAGTTTACATGCACATCAAGCTTTAAAAAGATAATTTATAAACCCAAAACACAGGGAAACACCCAAAACACTGGCAAAACCCAGCAGCAAGGAGTTCCCAGGGTTAACATTGGATGGATGGAAGAAAATAGTCTGCATGCACATCAAGCTTTAAAAAAATAATTTATAAACCCAAAACACTGGCATAACACTGGCATAACCCAGCAGCAACGAGTTCCCAGGGTTAACATTGGATGGATGGAAGAAAACAGTCTACTTGCACATCAAGCTTTAAAAAAATAATTTATAAACCCAAAACACTGGCATAACACTGGCATAACCCAGCAGCAAGGAGTTCCCAGGGTTAACATTGGATGGA
>QEPC01007489.1:2511530-2527851 GCA_003113815.1 Sphenodon punctatus | reverse complement strand
TCCCTGGGGCTTTATGCCCCCTGCTACTTCCGGGTGGGGGGGGGAGGGGACAGGTCAGCCCACGTGGCTGGCCTCTACGTTCCCCCCCCCTAACCCCCAGCCTTACTGTTTGTTGTTTCTCCCGCAGGTTCCAGCGGGGAGAGAGCAGCAGCGGCGGTGTCAGCGTCAGCGGTGGCAGGGCAACGGAGCCGGGGGCACAAGTGGCGAGCTCCCAGAACCCCTCCGCAGCAGCAGCAAGGCAGGTAAGTTGGTGCTCCCTGCAGGCTTCTTCAGTCTTATTGCATCTTCAGTCATCAAGACTCTCCCTCTCCTCCATCAAGGTGCACCTCACTGCTCTAGCCTCTCGTCTAGATGTAGATAATGAAGAGACTCTGTTCTTTCACCCTTTAATGAGGACCTTTTGGAAAGGACTAGTTAATACTTTTCCACCAGTTACTCGTCCAGCCCCCCAATGGGATCTGAATCTCGTCCTTGCCAAATTAATGTGACCCCCCTTTGAACCCCTCACCTCTTGTTCCATGGAGAACTTAACCATAAAGACCATTTTCTTAGTGGCTATCACCTCGGCCAGAAGGGTTAGTGAACTAGCAGTCGTTAGAGATACTCCCCCCTACATCCATTTTTACAAGGACAAAGTTGATCTCCGAACTGATCCCTCCTTTGTCCCTAAAATCATTTCCCCCTTTCACCTCAATCAAACCATCTCCCTACCTGTCTTTTTTCCAAAACTGCATTCATCCTCTGTAGAACAAGCCCTACACTCCCTGGACATCAAGAGGGCACTTTCGTTCTATATTGACAGGACTAAATGTATCAGGGCCTCTAATGCACTCTTTATCTCCTATGGAGGCCAGAGGGTTGGGGTGAAGATTTCTTCTCAACGGCTCTCTAAATGGATCTTACTATGCATCGAGAGATGTTACCACCAGGCTGAGAAGATAGCTCCCTTCCTCCTTTGAGCCCAATTAAGAAGAGCTGTCGCCACTACCCTAGCCAACCTTCAAGGTATTCCAGTAATTGACATCTGTAAGGCCACCATGTGGTCATCTCCACATATGTTAATCAAACACTATTGTTTGGATCTCGCGGCTAGATCAGACACCTTGGTGGGAAAGGCGGTTCTCCATTCTTTCTTTTGTTAATCTCGACTCCCACCACCTGGAGGTATGTGGTAACTGCTATTCACTCTCCCATAAGTGAGAATTGCGGAAATCCCCAAAGAAGAAATAGAGGTTACTTTCAAGGCATGATGATATCTCGGTCACCTATTTATTTATTTATTTTATTCGACCTAGTAAGTTTATACTGATCCAAATTTTGCGACCTGCTTGGCGAAACTCGATACATCAGGAAGCAGCTCTCCTGGTTAATCTCAATGGGGTCTTACCTGTATGGGCAGGGATGCTGGGATGCTAAACTCTCATCCCTTTCTATTATTTGGTTTTTGGCTAGCCCCGCCACTATTTCATTGTACTTAGGCCCTGTAAATTATATTCCAGGTATTGGGTGCTCTACTACAGTCGAAATTGCCCTGTTTAGCGATTAAGTAACATCAAATTGAACCTAAACAAGATAGTAGGGGGTAGATGCTGGTTGTCTTGTGTGTGGAACTGTCTGGAAGAAATGTCAAACTCCTCCTCAGATCACCGGCACGAAGCTTAATGAGAGAACTTAAAACTTTCTGCTATATCATCTTTCTTTTAAAGTTGAGGATAGAATCCAGCCCCAGGGGTCAAATGTGTCACCATAAGCCCCGTGAAGGGCAAGGCAATTTTATAACTTAATGATTTTATCAGATTGTATCCTTGTATTTATAGCTTATGATATCTATGATCACATGCTTCTGTTTTATGCTGACTTATGTAGTGCATTTATTTTTATCTTTTGTACTGTTTTCCACTGACTTTGTTATGACCAATGGTCAAACAACAATAAATACTACTACTACTACTAGTACTACTAGAGGTTACTTACCAGTAACTCTGTTCTTTGAGAGAGCTTCATGTATTCTCACGACCCACCCACCTTCCCCTCTGTCTCAGATGTACGTCTTCCGGGACGGGTTGGAAGGAACTGAGGTGGCGAGGGCTTCTCCCTCTTATTTATGCAGTCCCGTTCTCGTGAGATCAGGTGCCTGCATTTTTCTCGAGATGGAAGGGGGGGGGGAGGGAAGGAGCCCTCACCTTGTTCTAGATCTTTCCAGGTTTTCTGCCTGGAAACTGCTGACAACTAGGTCTTTGGTGCCTGCGAAGCAGGAAGCGGATCCCATAAGTGAGAATACGTGGAGCTCTCTTGAAGAACAGAGTTACTGGTAAGTAACCTCTATTTATCATTGCAATCACATTCTGTAGCACTGTGACAGAGGACATAAGAGAACCTCTATTGGCTCTTTCCTAAACAGATGCTTCTGATTTCCCAGTAACAAGTGGGGGAGAGATGTCGAGATAGTCACATCACAGAATGAGGATATTTGGTTGACATTTCTGCTGGCATCACAAACCGATCTTATACCACTGTGACACGTAAGAGAAGCCTGGCATAGGCTCCTTCTCTGCATATGCTGTGCAGGCTTATAAAATTGGGACCCTTTATCACATCTTTCTTATATGTGGCAGAGATGATCAGGAAAGTGTGATATACATCCCTGCCAAATTTCATGTACACTGGTTGGACTACAAAGATGTTACAGTCAGACATACATTTATAAGTTAATTTCTTATATCAGCAGGACCCTTTATCCAATACTTCTGAAAGGTGGCAGAGATAGTAAATATAGGAAAGGGTATAAACTTGCCAAGTTTCATCTACATTACACATGAGGCAAAGAAGTTACACCTAAGAATGTATATGAAGATTTTTGCAACATAAAATAATTCAACTGCTTCTAAAATTGGATTCCTTTATCCAATCTTTTTGGAGGAACTTTTTTTTTCCCTGTGGGCCACTTTGAAAATAGTATAAGCTTTGGTGGTTATATACGAGTTGTTGTTTATTATTGGATGCTTAAGGGATGTGCTACAGGTTGGAGACAGAAGAGGAGGATCCAGAAGATCATGAAACTATGCCATGGATCCATTCCCTGTCTTTGAGTGCATGCCCTCATCTCTGCTTCCTTCCCCTGAGCTCAGTCTTTCACAGCTTGAGGGATGGGACTAGAACGTTGGGCTGGCAAGGAGCCAAATATAAACCAGCTGTGGTCTAGTTTTGGCTCATGGGCTGGAGGTTCTCTATCCCTCAGTTTCATTTTTCATCCCCTTCTTCAGAGGAATAAGCTGTTGTGAAGGAGGTGACTGCGTGACCTCCTTCCAACCCCATCTCTGGTCTCAGCTTGCCTGCTTTTTTCTCTCTCTCAAGCTCAGGTGACTGGCACTCCAGAGAGGAAACAGTGGTGCAGTTTGTGGAGATAAGATCCAATATGTTGACTTGTTTTAACAGTAGTTATTATGGAATCCTTACCTGATGCTCCAGTCTGTTATGGTATTCTTCTGCTGTCTGCGCATAGTTCTTCATCTGTTCATAATGAAAATTATTATATCTATTAATAAATAGAAGTCTCTTGTTCTGATCATGCTTCTGGAGTACTAATGTTACATCAAAGGATTTTCAGAGTTGGTGTGTTGCTGCTGTTTGAGGATACAGGAAACAATAGCTCTTATGCCTTGGGAGCCCTTAGGGACATCTTTCTAGCAATGGGATTGCGCTTCACAAGTATCTCCTTCCTCCACTTGGAAGTAACGTCCTGAAGCTCTTCCCAGACATCTAGCCCAGCTTTCAATTGATTTCATTGCTTGTTTCTCCCTGCTTGCCTAGCTGTGCTCTTCCCCATGCCCTACCTGTTTCTGTTCACTTAAATCGTACAGATGTAGCAGTGGCCCAGAAGTCGTCATACTCTCTGTATGACTATAGTATAATCAGTTCTTGAAATGGAAATTAACTGAATGGAAAGAGAGAGGGTATAGGTGGAATAGTTGGGAGGTAGTGGAGGCATCTGGGTGCAGCAGGAGTCACCAGGTAGGAAGGAGAGAGGACCAGCCAGCTACACGCATAGGGAATAAGGACCTTTTCCCTTCTCCTAGAGCCATCCCAACTACTTTGTTGTGGTGTCTACAAACACTACACTCCTCTTCCTATATTCTTACCCAGCAGCAGGAGGAGAGCAGGGGGGAGCATGGGATTGCAGAGAATGGGGGGAATAAGGAAGAGCAAACAGCTGAATTGTTTATTTTGAGGAGAGGCATAAGGGACAGGAGCAGGTTCCTTCCTACTCCCTTGTTCATTCTTTTGTTTTTTCATTCTTGTTTATGAAAATTAAAACCAAAACAGTTAGCAGGTTCATTATATGTGGATGATATTGCATTTTCAAGTACTCCCTGAGGAGTGCAGCCAGATGAACTGCCCAGGCCTGATCCTTGTGCTGGTCTGTGGTGGACAATTGGCCCTGCCATACTACAGGGCCAGTGCAGAAAGCTGGCCACACGAGCAAGGGGAAAGCTTGTTGCCTGGGCCCATCAAGGAGCCATTGACCCAAGAGTCATGCAGTGCAGAATTGGGTCTGTTTGTGGGATGGGGCAGAGGAGGGCACATGCTCCTCTCCCCCTGCCTGACAGCTGGTGTGGAAGGGGAGCTCAGGAAGAGCACACACCCTCTCCCCAGGCTTCCCCTCCCCTCATCAGCTGTCAGTTGGGTGGATCAGGGGCTAGGAGAGCCTGGGAAGAGTGCAGACTCCCATCCACCTGATTGACAACCGATGGGGAGAGCCGAGAGCCGCACGTGCACCCCCTTCCCCCGATGAACAATTAATTGGGGGAGGGGAGCCCAGAGGAGTGGGCATGGGAACTCATCTAGGCCCCCTTCCCTGATCAGCGGTTTGTTGAGGTAGAGAGGGGTGCACGAGTGGCTACTCTGGGCTCCCCCTCCCCCTATCAGTCAGGGTGGACCAGAAAACTGCCACGGCTGTGAATTGGGTGTGAGCAACAGGTGGTACTGCCAGTTGCTCATAGCTTGCAGGGTTGCCCGGAGCATGGTGGGAAAAGCATGCCTGGTCACAAGGGCTTGCTCCATCCTGGGCAGCCTTACTGCATTTGGGATAAGACTGATCCATGATACATCCTCGGGATTTCTCCTAGAATGCATTGTGGACGCAAGTAGATGGTCACTCCACCCAGGGGCAAGGTGAACATTGGCAGCCCCTGGACGCACAAGTCACTGCATTTCATGTCTCATTTGCCCAGGGAGGGGCAAGCCTTCCTGGGTGTCTTGTATGGCTGCACCCATGAAGACAAAGTATTTAGGAATGTGCAATTTGTTTCTTTTTAATTAGTTACTAAAATGAATAGAGCCCCATTTGTTTTGGTCCCAAAAATGAATGAGCAAGCAAAGGACGTATGTTTTCTTTCATTTGCTTTAGTTTAAAAATAAAAAATAAAATAAACACACACATGCACCTGTGGATGTGCAGAATGCCCCCCTTCCCTCCCCCAGCTATGGATGTGTTTTTAACCTAAAAAATGAAAGCGGTAAATGCTAGGGATGGGCAAACACGGTTTCGATATTCGGAGTTCGGACCAAACTCGGTTTGTTCGGACATCTGAACAGAACTCTCGAACGACCGAACAGAACTCTCGAACAACCGAACAGTTCAGTCGAGTTCGGATGAGTTCAGAGGCAGGGAAAACGTCTTTCCAGGGCCAAAAATTAGGTTTCAGGTTTGGGTTCGGTTTCGGTTTCGCTATTTTTGAATGTTCAGCCAAACTCGGCTGAACCGAACCATCGAACTCGAACTCGGGTTTCGAACCAAATGACTGAACATCTGAACTGTGTTCTGTTCACTCATCCCTAGTAAATGCTGCACACCCCTGCACGTTATCTTTTATTGGAGCAAAATCCACTGGTGAGAATGTGCAAGCTTTCGCACAGTGCCCTTTCTCAGGCATGTAGCATAGCTAGTCAGAAAGATATAAATCTGGCAAGTCGAGGAGGCCACTCTGAATCACTAGGGATGTGCGAGCACGGTTCGGATGTTCGGAGTGAACTTGGTCTGTTTGGATGACCGAACCGAACTTCCGAACCGAACTCGATCCAAACTTGAAAATGACTGAACAGTTTGGCCATGTTCGGGTGAGTCTGGATGAATTCGGGCAGGAAAAATGTGACTGGAAGGCCCAGGTAGGGGGAGGCAGCTGAGGAGTAGACTTCCTGGCACCAGGGTTGGAGAGGCTTGGAGTAGCAGCCAGCCTGCCCAATCACCATCCCTTTTCTCTCCAGACCACTGGCTTCACAGTCTGTGATTGGACATGGGGGACGGGGGGGTTAGGCTGCACAGAGACAATGGGGCTTGCGGTAAGGCGGGCGCAGCAAGTAACAAAAATCATTGCCCTCCCCCCTTCCAACACCTTCTGAGCTAGCCACTGTTCCTAACAGCAGGCGTTTTTATAAGTCTCCCTCTCCTAGCAGTTTGTGTGCCTAATCCATTGCCATCCTCCTCCTGTTTCATCCATCCCACACATTTACCTCCCTATCATTTATTTAGATTAGATTAGATAGATTTAAGTGTTTTTAATTTTTACCCATCCCTGTGTTCTTTCTCCCTACCGTTCATTGAATCATCCCCTCCTCCCTTTATATATTTCATCCCTGATTCCCTTCCCTGTTTTTTGATTTATTAAGAGTAGGATTAGATTGATTTAGGTTTAATTTCAGTTTTGTACCCCTCCCTGTGTTGTTTGGTGTGAGCTGTCTGTGTTCTTCCCCCTCTCCCCCATCCTGGTGTTAGATAGATAGATAGATTAGGTGTAGGAGTTAGCTTAGTAGATAGATAAAGATAGTGTGTAGTGATTCAGTTTTATAGTGTGTTTGTAGGACTAGGCCTTTGTAGTTATTAGATATTCCATTTAGTTATTAGGTTTTAATAGCAGTTAGATTTAGTGTAGATATATATAATATTAGACAATAAAAAAAATATATAAAATCTTTGTGTGCATTCTTTGGGTTGGAAGACATTGAGAAGGGAAGTAGGAGCGGCTGGTCTGCTGCCCGTAAGGCAGCACAGAGGGATAAAGGATTGGACAGGTCAAACTCAGCTGGTAACAAATATAACTTTTATAATACCTTTTCAAAAAACAAACATTAACAATAGAACAACTACAAGACATAAAAATAACAAACTGATTAGTGTCTCAGGGCCAAACGATACCCATACGAAAATAAAATCTTCAAAATCAGTATCGATATTGGCACCGATATCAATTTCCAAATGTTTGGCCAAACCGAACTCCACCGAACTGAACGACCGAACCTGAACTCAGTTCCCGAACCGAACAGCCGTACATCTGAACTGCGTTCTGTTCGCACATCCTACGAATCACTGTGAGGTGGGGCGAGACTCATGGATGGGCCCAGCGACAGTGGCTTAATAGCATACTAAAGATGGAGCCTGGGGAGGAGGGAGTTGCGGTGTCCAGAAACACTGAGGGGGGCGGTAAGGCTGCTCGGGAATGTCTGAAGAGAGTGTGAGAGTCACAGAAGGGGCCCTTGTGGGATGAGGTCGAATAGTGGGCTATGGTGTGGGGGGGCGGGGCGTGGAGTGGGAGGAGGATTCCTCCAGGATCCAAGGAGGAGGGGTTGACCTGGTGTCCGGAAATCCTCTGGGGTGAGAAGGCTGTGCAGAATCTCCAGGGGGAGTGTAAGGACTCACTCAGCCATGGTTCAAAGAGCATATACAAGTGCCAGTGGCAGGATGAGAATGTGAAGTATGCGTGCCCAGATGATGTCTGAAAAGGCGCCACGTGCATGATTGAGCTTGTCTATACACTGACAGGTGCACTCTACCGACCGTTAGGAATTTTATGGAGGGGAAGAATTTTCCCCCTTATGTTCAGTCAATTATCATTCCCTTAGGCCTTTCCCACACACAGGAAATCAAGACAGGGTCAGAAGTTTGAAAAGAAATGTCCCCCCTCCTTCTCTAAAAACAATGATTTTACTCATACAGTCAGGTAATATTTGGGGGGTGAGGTGGGACGGAAGGGATAGGACAGATACTTGGTTCTCCCTATGTTGTGCTGCCAGCACCATTTTGGAAAAGGGCTGCACGTACGCAGAACAGCTCCGGTGGTACCTTTAGTGTATGTCCAGTTCATTTTTGTGCAATCTGAATCAGTTCCAGATTAAATTTGAACCCAAATTTCCCATCCCTATTGTTTACCCATAAGAAAGCTTGAGCTCTAATGAAGATCTCTTCTGAGATATAAAATCAAGAGGTTTGCGTTCTTTGCAAATTAATCTAAAGCATAAAAATGATGGATTCTGTATCTTAATAAGAAGAATTAGTTTATCATTAATATTAGAAAAGAAGAACACAGGAACTGAAGGTTTCTGCCCCATCAATCCTGCTATGCATTCTTGCACAGCTACCTTGCTATCTGAGATGCATGCCCAAGCATGCATAATGTCACAGATTAAACCCACAGGCTTCTAGCTTCCCTGTGTCTAATAAACATGATCTATGCAGAATTGATTTGGACTGGCCTGTTTCAAGATGCAAATGTGTTTGTATCTAATTTTCTAAGATGTGTGTTTAAAGTCTGTGTCATGCATGGCAATGGAAGACGGAAACATTCAGGACATAGATGGGATGAAGGGCCCAAATGATAACATCTTGCCTGAATGAGTTGGCTTGAGTAAAAGAAAATAAATCCAATCTCAAAATAATTTTTCTTTCAAAGTATGTAGGGGGAGGGGGATGAGTAAGTCTCACAGTCACAAGTGTGCTGGTGAATTTTCTAAGCATTTGGCACACACAACAATTTCCCCTCTAAAATACTAAAAATGAAAACCTATTATTGTATTCAAATACTGTGCCTAAACCTTTTTGAGTTCAAACTGCATTTCATTATTGAAAAGAGAAATCAATCGCAGGGACACTGGAACTGTCCTTTTAAGGAATGGCAAGTACCCTGAGGGAGGCTGGGAAATGTAGTCCCCCAGAGGGTAGATGGGCTGTGTAGATGGGCTCATGTGACAGGGTCAGGTGACAGTTACTATTAGTATAAAGAGAAAGGAAATTGCCTCAGCACCCCACAGAAGAAGACAAGTATATGTTGTGGGGTTTAAAGGCCGCACTCTTTATTCACTAAACGTTAAAGTTTGGGAGGGGGCATTCTCCCTCCTGGGTCCAGCCTAGACTATACTTTTAACAACTAACTGTAATGTCTAAATTGGGCAGCCCGATGTCCCTTGGTGTTGCTGAATATCTTACTGCTGCTACGTCATCCTCATGGGACCTCTCATGAATGAAATAGCAGGGAGGTGGTGGCTGCCACTGGGACCGCCCATGTCCTCAGGTGTATAGCTTGCCCCTCCCTCCTGGGCCTGGGTTGTAAGCTGGCCGCCCCTGCTCTAGCTTTGCCCATGGCCCCATCTCATAAGGAGATGACTTCACGACAGCTAACTCTACTGAACCTGTTAATTAATACCCTGGACCCCTGCCACAGCAAACCGCCAGTGCATGCTTGGCTAGTTTGAGACCCCAACCCCTGACTCTAAACTAACTGGACCAACTTTGCTTTTATTACTGTCAGATGCATCTCAACGCCCACCTCAGAGAGGTGCACCCTGTCTGCCCTGTACAGCTTGGGACATGAGAAGTGAATTCCACTGTGGATGATGGTGTCCCCACTGTGGGCTAGGACCAACTTCTCCACTTTTCTGTTGATCTTCCTATGTACCCTCTCTTCTCTACCTGTGCGGATTGCGTTGGTCCACTTAATCCTCTCAATCATGTGCGTCCATACTAACTTGGTGGTAGGCAGTAGCCTGAGTGCCTCTACCCAGTCCTTTTTTATTTTTACTACCAACTCAAGCCTGGTTGATTTAGGAAAATTGTTCTCACCCAGATGAACTACCAAGATATCGGGGTGCCACCCCCTGGAGGCCGCATGGATCAGCGGCATCAGCTGTTCTGACCTCATGCTGATTCTGTCCTTCCAGACAACTTTGGCTTTTTCACTGAAACCAAGCTGCCTGCCCAATAGACAATACTATCGCCAGTTATCCAAATCAACTTGTGTTGGCCCCTTGGTCCCGGTCCTGTTGACAAAACAAATTGCATTTAATAAAGGTGAGCAGTCATTGTCCTAGGTCACGGATGCATAATCAGAATGCATTTGATCTCCATCTCCCTATGTCTCGGATTTTGTTGTGCCTATGTGAAAAGAGTGGGACCCAAAATGATGGGCCGGCTGGTGTATCCTGTGCAGAGCTTGGCAGATGACAGCAGAGAATTGGTGGCAGGTAAGCGGGGAACTGTCTCTGTATATAAGAAAAAGGCTGGGGAGGTTGGGGCGGATCTCCATGTACTACCGTTCTGCTGCTACCGGGCACAGCATGGGGGAGCCTGCCCTTTGAAGTGTTATAATTTGGCCCCTAGAACTTTGGTGGGTCTTAGAGCTACGAAGGAAGATCGAAAAGGATTGGGCCCGGATAGAGATGTCTCTATCGCTAACTGCTTTAGCAGCAGGGTCACACTTGGATGCTGCTGCTAATTCATTGACCTGGAAAGCCCTGAAAAAGGCTAACTTGAAGACCACATTAAATAGTGTGGCCTCAAATCCATTGAAGGAAACTTGGGGTAGGTAGCCCACCAAAGCTGCCAGGATCTCTGGGGTGATAGATTACCATCTTCTGTCTGTTCTGGTGCCATGCTGGTACAACCAGGATTCGATCAGCTCACCTGCAAAGAAACCTTGGTCTGGGTGTGTGTGGCCTGCTAACTTGCTGGTGAAAGACACTGCCGCAAATTTGCCTGCTATTGTGGATGGCACAAGGCCCTTCGTGTGCAGAGACATGGCAAACTGCAACATTTGTGGTTCTGGGATGGGAAAGCCTTGGTCCCATCCCTTGCATACTCTGAATTCTTGGAACTCAGAGAAGGTCCTGCGGTATGCCTCCTTGGTGCTGGGTGCTAAGGAACCTTGCACTGACTCTTATAACTCTACTGTCCAATGTTCCACATGTGTGGTGGCATGACCTTGGGCTCCTCGCTGGCTTCTGGTGCCAAGAGGCGGAAGCAATCCCTCTAGAGGTGTGAGAGTGTGTTGGCTATGCTGTTGTTAACTCCCGACATGCTTAGATGTAAACAGAATGTTATTACTTAAGCACTGCATCACAAAGGCCCTGACTAGTCTCATTACTCTGGTGTATTTAGATGACAGGGTATTGAGGATGTGCATCACCCAAAAAGCACGGCTCTGTAGGCAAACTCCCCGGGACACAAATGCACCGCAAGCACAATGGGATAGAGCTTGAGGAAGGTGAGGTCTCATGTTATTACCATCTCAGCCCACTAGGGGGGCCATGGAACAGTGCACCACTTTCCCCTGAATTAGAGGCCGAAGCCCAGGGACTCAGCTGCGTTGGACTGGACCTAGAGCTCGGCCTCCAGCAGCAATCTCTGTCTCCAGAGGCTTACCCTGTTCAAGGCGGATAGGAATCGGCACCAAATGGAGAGATCTTCCCTCATTTCTGCCATCACTCAGATATGGTAGTGGGGGGAGCAAGTTGCCTGGTACTTTGACATAGACTAGGGACAGGAAGGCCTGACCCGACACCACTACACGGCAGGCAAAGTTCAGGCTGCCAGCAGACCTTGCAGTTGACGCACTGTGACTTTGGTGTGATCGAGGCAGTTCTTGATCACCTCTAGGAGGGCCACCAGATTATCATGGGGGAGGCGTGACTCCGCTTTGATGGTGTCCAAATCTATCCCCAGGAATGTGAGTACAGTGACCGGCCTCACCTTTTTTGGGGGGTGAGGGGGACTCCCAGTCCTTTGGCAATTGAATGGAATGCTTGAAGGAGCCTCTCACATTCGCTCATGCGACGGAGAAACAGGAAGTCATTGATATAGTGGATGACGTACTGTAACTGCTCTGTGGCGGATGAACCAGTCAAGTAGTGAGATAAACCGTTCAAAGGCTGAACAGGAGATGGAACACCCCATGTGTATGGCTTTATCAAAGTAGAAATTTCCTTGAAATTGGAAGCCCAGTAGCTCGAAATTGTCTGGGTGGACCAGCAGCAAGCAAAAGATGGATTTAATATCGCATTTTGCCAGGAGCGCCTCAGGGCCAGAGGCCCTGGCTGTGTCAAGCACCATGTTGAAGGACACATAGCAGATGGTACAGAGTTCCTCGGGGATGGTGTCATTGACTGACTCTCCCCTGGGGTAAGAGAGATGGTGAATGATGCGGAACTCATTCAGGGCCTTTTGGGACACTATTCCCAGAGACATCCAGTGAGACTCATAAAAGCCGGCAACTCTGCCCTCCTTTTGGAGCTTGGCGTCCCTGACCCTGATGGATTTAAGGTTCTCCACCCACTTCCGTACCTTGATCTCACCTGCGGGGATCCTAAAGCACTCCCTGAAGCAGTTGTGAAAGTCTCTATCCAGGGCCCTATGCTGTACTGGGGCTGAGGCCCTTTGCTGAAACCCGCACCATGGCCCCCTTGTGAGTATTTGTCTGGTGGCCTGTTTTTGCTCTGGGACCTAACCTTGTTGCAGTGGCAGGCTGCGTGGTTGCCTGCGCAATGGGAACAGGGGTGCCTGTCTGCCATTGTGTGCACCATGGCCTTCAGTGTCTCCATCCTCCCAGTGAATTTCTGGAGCTGGTCCAGTATTGCCCATGATGGGTCATTCCTTGGGAGGCGCCTGGGCAGAGTCTCATCACTGCAGCTGTCGGGAGACAAATTGCACTGTACTTCCTGCCAAGGCAGGGGGATGACAGGCAGGGTCACCCACCTAGGGGGAGTTCTGTCCATGCAGTACGTGGGGGCTGGGAGGGGGGGGTCACATCCCACCTGGTTGGGGGGAGCCAGTGAGGTCTCAACCCTTGTACTGGGCGTGGGGTATCGTGCGCCTGTCAGCCTGCCGGGGTGGGGTAGTGGGGGGGGGATGACCTGCTATTCAGGTGACCCCTCTGCACCAGGGGCTCCAGGGACCCCTCCCTTTGGGGGGGAGTTACCCCTCCTTTGGGGAGTTGTAGGGGCCGGTGGTGTGGCCTCCCACTCTCTCCTGGGCTGGGGTTCTGAAATGGACTGGGAGGGCTGGTGCTCTGCCAAGTCCCTCAACACCTTTTTGCACCCCCCCATCCTTTGTTGCAAGGAGGCAATGATTGCCTCTGCTGCAGGTGCATTTGGGCCCTGCCTCCTGCTTGGGGATGCTTAGCTGAGTCCTTGCCCTGACCCTTACCCCTCTTTCCCATATTGGGGTAGGAGGCCCTGAGTGAAAAGGAGAGCTTCAGCTGTAGGCTGCTCCTGACCTGTGCCATGGAGGCATCCCTCCCTTACCCCACCTGGGGCAGAACTGGCCTGTGAATTTTTTCCCCCTCTGTATATTTGTAAATTTTAACATATTTGTGAATTTTAACTGTTTTGATTGTTTTATTGTTTTTATATTTGCTGTTTGCTGCTCTGTGACAGGAGGGGTGGGACACAAATTTTGTATGTATAAATAAATAAATAAATAAATAAGGCTGGGCTGCCTCCCTTTTGGTGGCTGCTGTGCCAGTTTGTCTTTCCAGGATCCCTCTAACCTGGCTCTGTCTGTCTGTGTGTGTGTGTGTGTGTGTGTGTGTGTGTGTGTGTGTGTGTGTGTGTGTGTAAGGCTTGTAAGTGGGGTGGCGGCACGTGAAGGGGCAGGAGCCAGAGCCACCACTCCCTGCTTCCTTCTGGTGCTGCTCTTTTGGCACGACTGGCTCGATTCCAGCCGTGCCCCAAAATGGCACCCGCCAAGACCTGGCCTCGTGCTCCAAAGCCGGCAGCGGTGGCCTGATGTCCCTGGCTTATTTCCCTCCTTTGTTGAGAATGGGACAAACCCCGATCCCTTGGAGGCCATTCCCCAGAGGTATGGGGGGAGTGCTGGGAATGGGGATTGCATCTGAGGAAAAGTCCTATAAACCCAGGGTGCCTGCTGTACTGCCCTAACTGAGGCATGAAATTTTTGTAACCTGGTAAGGAATGAAGGTGTGTGATGTCTTGGGTGTGATGTCTTGGGTTGGAGGTACAATTTATGACCAAATGTTATCCCATGTTTTGTGTATGGTGCATGGCGAATGCCAAACCAATAAATACTTAATTACTTACTATTTGACTGTAACACTCACCGTAAGGGCAGAGTCAGTTAGAACAGGATAGGACTGGAACAGGTAGCCAATTCAGTACTTGTGGCAATTATCCATATTTCTGAGTAACTGGTTGGTTATCCAGTTCGTAACTGTGTACCAAGACAGAGACCCAACCACCCGATCTTCTGGATTTTACCATTACTATGTAACAGTCTTTCCATTTTTCCAAATCATGCCTTCTTGCCTCCTCCACCCCACAGTTTGTACTGTCTTTTGGGCATTTAATCTTTTCTGGTTTACAAAAAAAGGGAGAGAGCAGAAAAAAAGGATACATTTGGGTTTTAGTACGGTTTTGTTCAAATGTAATTGCTTCTTGCATTGTTAAATATTACTGTGGCTTTGAATTGATAAGTAAAGTGCCTGAGGTATTTTTGAAAGATTTACTGTTAAATGCTGCCTTGCATATTGATATTGGTCTCTGCATTCCTGTTGTAGTCCATAGGATAAAGAAATCCTGGTAGGAAGTCAATTTTTTGTTCTCTTCTTTATATAATGATTTTCTGGGGTGGCTGCACCAAACCACTAAGGATGTCTTTAGACATAACACTGTCCAGTGTTCTGTAACACAGCTTCCTACCTTCACAGTGTTTAGACATACTGTCAACAGTGTTCACACCAAACACTGATTAAACTGTTAAGACCTGGCAGTTGTTCACTTCCAGTGTTTGGTGTGAACACCGTGTTGACTGTATGTCTAAACACTAAAACACTGTGACGGTAGGACACTGTGTTACAGAACATTGAACAGCGTTAGTCTAAAGACACCCTGTAAGAACCTCGTTTCTTATCCAGGATCCCTCCTGTATGGACAGTCTCAGTAAAAGTAACATGAGCCTAGGGACCCTAAAACCCCTCTTTTAGCTGTCATGGGAACATCCCGAGAAGAGATTTGTCATGTCATGCCTCCCAACAGTCCCTCTCTAGGAGGGACAGTCCCTCTTTCGGTGCTGAATCTCATGCTCCCTCTTTCAGGGCCAAAGGCCCTCTTTCAGGAGAGAGAGACATGCACAGAAAATTTGGTATATAAGCCTCAGGCATTACTTCCCTGGTTGCCTTTCCGAAAAAAACACTTGACAGGACAATGGTGAGATGATGGAATGACAAGAAACTAAATAAAATGATAAGCTGGGCAGCTTCTGTCCCTCTTTATTCACTTGTAATGTTCAGAGGTGCATGTGAGGGGCATAGCTTATTGGGAGAGGGAGCGGGGTTTGTCCCTCTGGCTTCTGGAAATGTTGGGACCTTATCTCTAGTCATACTGGTAGGTGTCATTATTCTGTTCAGGAATAGTCTGTTGTTGCCATCTTTACCTAATGACAACTCCTGTGTACCCTGAAGTCCATATTTTTCTCTCTAATTGAATTGGTCAAAGTAATTAACCTAACATTAAAAATAAAAACTGCTGAATTTCACCCCAGTTCTGGTTTGATGTGAATGACTTTGGGTGTGAACCTGTCCCATTTGAAGTCAGTGAGAGTTTGTTTGTTTTGATTTCTATCCCAATAGCTCAGAGTGGCTAACATCATAAAACATAAATTACAAAAGGTAAAATACATAAGATTACATAAATATATAAGGTAAAGCCCATAAAACCGCATAAGATTATATAGGTGCGGTAGTGCCTCTATTAGTTAAGGCGCGATGCAGTTTTCATTCAATCTCTGCCTATTTCTAACATGGAACTATTGATTCACTGCACTTCTGGGTTGCGACTAAAATCTTTTGCAGGGGATTAATTCTTTATTTTGGGGTCTTCAGTAAAACTGAATGGAATATAAAATTAAAGTTCACTGTCAGGGAATCGCTGGTGAATTTTGGGATGGAATGGTGGTGTTAATGAACACTTTAAGAGAAAAAACGATCATGTTGAAATGAATGGAACAAATCCTTAAATCGCGCACGCTCATTTTCTCTCTTAAGGTTGTAAAAACATGGCTGGCGAAGGCAGGAGGTGATGGGCAGGAGCACACTAGCAAAGCGACCTGAGTCTCGTAGAGCAGGTAAGATAGGCTACAGAGGAGCTGCGTACTGCTTACTGTTGTAAAAACATCTCTTGTATTGGCTTGTATCGGCAGGGACGTAAAGAGCTGGGAAGGGTAGTTGGATCCATGGGTGGGGGCGGGGTAGAGAGCTGGGGTGGG
>QEPC01007489.1:2478767-2510374 GCA_003113815.1 Sphenodon punctatus | reverse complement strand
ACATAGGTTCTTAAACTAACTCTGTGCTGAAATCACTCCAACCATCGCCCTTCCCACTTCACCGCAGGTTGGCATTAAGAGAGCGACCATTCAGTCGATGACCTCGGTCAGAAAGGTATTCCAAAGGTAATTTATAACCCAGCATTATGTACATAAAGTTAGGATTGTTTTTCCCTATGTGCATCACTTTGCACTTGTCCACATTAAATTTCATCTGCCGTTTAAGATTTGCATTTACCCAGTCTTGCAAGACCCCCATGCAATTCTTCACAGTATGCTCATGTTTTAACTACCTTGAATAACTTGGTATCATCTGCAAATTTGATCACTTCACTCCTTACTCCTTTTTCCAGATCATAAATGAGTACATTGAACAACACCTGTCCCAGTGCAGTTTCCTGGGGCAATCTGCTATTTACTTCTCTCCATTGTGAAAACTATCCATTTAGACCTATCCTTTGCTTCCTATCCTTTAGCCAGTTACCAGTCCACACTAGAACACTGCTTCCTATCGCATACTTTTTTTCTTTTCCTCAACAATCTCTCCTGAGGGATCTTATCAAATGCTTTCTGAAAATCCAAATACACTATATCAACAGGCTCCCCTTTATCCACATGCGTGTTCATACCCTCAAAAAATTCCAATAGATTAGCGAGGCATGAATTTCCTTTATGTCCATGTTGACTCTTCCCCATTTACCCATGTTTATCAATATGCCCCATGATTCTGTTTTTAATAATAGTTTCCACCATTTTGCCTGGCAGGGACATCAAGCTCATTGGTGTGTAGTTTCCAAGATCACCTCTGGAGCATTTTAAAAATATTGGCGTTACATTCACTACCCCCGAGTCCTCAGGTACAGTGACAGATAGGTTACAAATTACCTGTTTTAGGTCTGCAATTTCATATTTGAGTTCCTTCAGAACTCTGGGGTGTAAAATATCTGGTTCCAGTGATTTGTTACTACTTAGTTTGTCAATTTGTTTGAGAATCTCTTCCAGAGTCACGTTGATCTGTGCCAGCTCTTCCAATTCATAACGTACAAAGAACAGTTCCAGCATGGTTATCTCTCCAACATCCTCTGCTGTGAATACCGAAGCAAAGAATTCATTCAGTTTCTCTGCATATTAATAATAATTGTATGTTGGTACAACATCCCTATTGTGATGGAGTCCATAGTAAAAGTGCAGGTAGAGAGGAACCAAGAGGTATCTGACCTTTGGAGACTACTGAGCAAGAATGTGTAATTACATATGACAATGTCAGATCCAGCGCTACTGGGCACCTAAACCCATAATATAATAAGTAAAAACCAGCACAGACAGACTTCCCTTTCCCACTACAAAGCACACATCCTGCAGTAAAGTGAGGCTTTGGGACTATTTATTGAAACTGACATTTAAATCAAGATAAATCAGAAGTAGAAGAAAGTGAATGTTTTTAATTAGCTAATTAACCAATTCATTTAAATTGTGTGTGAGAGTGTGTGCGTGTTTTTAAAAAAGAAAAGGTAATTTAACAGCATCCACAAAGGAGTAACCTCTTAAAAGTACATATTTTATCTTAAACTAGAAATGGACCAATTAATTTACAATGGACAAGAGATCCAAATTGCTTTCAATATGCAAAATGGTCTGGGAAACTCAAAAGCTGTGGAATAGCTGAAGTATAATTTCATTTATGTAATTAGGAAGAAAAAAGATTCTCTCTCCTTATCTAGTGTTTTGGATAAGAAATTAGAAGGCCACTGCTGAGAGATTGGAGACGAAATATATTAGTTATTCCAAGTAAATGCAGAGAACCTTTCTTCTCACATAAATTAAAGAGAATACGGTAGTGGTGTTCTGAGTATTTTTTTAAAAAAACAACTCATGAGTATTTACGAGGGTCTGAGGAGCAGTCTTAAGTGCTCAAGCCTCTTCCGGACCCTTTGAAAATACTTGTCGAGTTCCAAGGGAAGGTCAGGGTGGGGTGGGGGCTCTTAGGGGGAACAGGGGGCCTAGCAAGGGGGTCATGGTGGGGTGGGTGCTTACGGGGAATGGGAGCCTATCAGGGTGGTATGGGGTGGGTTACTTACCTTCTGTAAGGGTCCCACACCAATGCATGTCCTCTTCCCAGCTGGTAACTTTGAAAGTAAATACAAACAAAACAACTGAGCATGCTCAGAAAATGCTACGTATCGGCACAGGATCCCTCCAGAAGGTAAGTAACCAACCCCTGACCCCCCTGCTAGGCCCCCCACTCCTCCTAACTCATCCCACCCCTGAACCACTGCACTAGCCCCCACCCCCTTCCCATGCCTATTCTCACCCCAGCCAGTGGGGACTAGAAAGCAGGGCCCTAGCACTGGCCTCCAGTCCCCACTTCCCTGCTGTCTGGGCCCCTTCCCTGCAGTTGGGCAAGGATTTTCCAAGATCCAGGACCCTTTCTCGGAACTTCAGAACTCAGGAAATCAAGGTCGAATGCACCTGTTCTTGGTGGTTGCCAAGGAAAACAGAGGACTGAGTTGCAGCACTAGAATACAGTAACAACCATAATGAATTATCTGATGCCTATTATTAATCATAAACTTCGAACTTAGGAACTTCTCGAGGATTTCCTGAGAAACTCAGTTGAGTGAGCTAAAGTCACCTCCTTAAAAATGCCCTGAATTTGGGGTCAGGGCTCGCCCAATCCCAGAGCAGGGGCTGGGAGCCACCCAGGGCTCACCCCACAGCTGGACAGAGCAGGTCTCACCAGAGCCCATGCCCCCTGGCTCCCAGTGGCAGAGGGAGAGGGGCGTGTGGCCACAGATACAGACCGGCTTCCGGCAGGGCATTGGCCCTGACAGGGGTTATAAAGTTGCATGCCTGCCACGGAGAGTCAGCTGCTTTGGGTCCAGGAGCCACCCAGGGATTGCCCCATCCCAGAGCAGGGGCTGGGAGCCACCCAGGGCTCGCCCCATCCCAGAGCAGGGGATGGAAGCCACCCAGGGCGTGCCCCGCAGCTGGCCAGACTGGGTCTCGCCAGAGCCCATGCCCTCCCCCTAGTGGCAGAGGGAGAGGGGGGTGGGGCCACGGATATAGACTGGCTTCTGGCAGGGCGTTGGCCCTGACAGGGGCTATAAAGCTGCACGCCTGCTGGGAAGAGTCAGCTGCTCTGGGGCCAGGAGTCATCGAGGGCTTGCCCCACCTGACAGAGTTGGGGCTGGAAGCCACCCAGGGCTCGCCTCATTGTAGATCAGGGGCTGGGAGGGCTGTGGCAGGGGACTTGACTGTGTATTGTATCCCTGATTGGCAGAAGATTTTGTAGGAGAATGTGGGTGGATAGGGAGGTTATGTTATATACTATTGCGGGGGATATTGGAGTATTTGGGGGAAGAGTTGTTGGGAAGGGAGGGGAAGAGTTAGTGGGAGGGCTAGTGTGGTGGGGAAGAGTATTGGGGTATATTTGGATATACAGGGATGTTTAGGATTGCTGAAAGGGTTAGGGAGGAGGAGAGGGTGGGGGGTGATCTCCCCTGCCACCAGGGTGGGGCAGCCAGAGGGCGGCCGGGGCTGAGGGGTCCTGCCAGGGGGAGAACCACAACCATTGGGGTCATGACAGGTTGACTCCCACTCTCCTGCTGTTTCGGTGTGTATGTAAGACCTGGCTGTTCCATCAGGCTTTTGGTGAGGGGTGGGGTGGGTTTCCCCAGATATTGTATTTTTAAATTGTTTTTTAAAAAATGTATAGTGTTTTTATTGAATGTTTTTCGTTGCCCCAGGCTGCCCTGAGGGCAGGAGGGGCGGGATATAAATTTTAAATAAATAAATAAATAAATAAATAAATGACAGGTCAGGGAAGATATGGTCCCGGGTGGAGGGGTGTAAGATAATTGAGATGAGACAGGTGCTTAGCACAGGTCCCACTTACTAACCCCCAGGCAGTTGGGCAGATGGGTCATGATCAGAGAGCCTCTGACCCTGTGCTGCTGCTGTTGAATGCGAGGTCAGTGGTGAATAAAGCAACAACTGTCCAGGAGTTGATCCTGGACTCAGCCACCGATCTCGTATGTATCACGGAAACCTGGCTGGACCTCGAGTCGGGGCCTAGTCTAGCTGACCTTGTTCCGGCCAGGTATTCCGTGAAGCATCAGCCACGGTCGGAGGGACGGGGGGGGGCGCGGTGTAGCCATGATGTTTAAAGAGGGATGGTCTGTGAGGAGATATCCAGTGCAAACCATGGTTGGTATGGAGGTCCTTCACCTTGTGTTTGATTTGGCGGGGGACAGTTTAGGGATGCTGCTTGTATACCATGCACCTACCTATACAACTGCCTCTCTGCATGCTCTGATGGAGGTGGTATCGGAGGAGGTGTTGTGGTCCCCAAAGACATTAGTTTTTGGGGACCTCAACATTCACGCCGATTCCACCGTTGGGCGCACAGAGCATGAGTTCACAGCTGCCATGGTAATCATGGACCTGTCCCACGTGGTTAGGGGCCCAAGACATGTGGGGGGTACTCTCGATCTCATGTTTTGCACTGGCCTGGAGGCAGGTGTTCCGTTATTGGGGGAGATATCAGCAGTGCCCTTGTCATGAATGAACCATTACCTCATGCGGATCTCTCTTCTGGTGCCTGTTTGCCCCCAGATGGATGCGGGACCAATTCGAATGGTTTGCCCCCAGAGATTGATGGAACCAGAGTGGTTCCAGAGGGCTCTGGGGGAGATACCCTCTGATTTTGATGACTGTCTCATTGATGACCTCATGGCTTTCTGGAACACCTTGCTAACTGAGGCCATTGTTCGGACAGCTCCTAGAAGTCCACTTCCCAGGTGACAGCACCACAGGCCTCCTTGGTATTTGGAGGACCTGCAGGTGCTGAAGCGAAATGGGCGGCAGTTGGAGCGACGGTGGTACCACTCTTGAACTGAAGCCGACAGATTGCAGCATAGAGCTAGTTTACGAGCCTATGCTGTGGCTATGAGGACAGCAAAAGAGAGTTTCTTGCTGCCCTCATAGCATCCGCTAAGTCCTGTCCAGCGGAGCTTTTCTGGGTGGTGCGGGGGTTGGTCAGTTTGGCCTCCCTCCACCTAGGAGTGGAGTCCTCTACGATTCGCTGAGACATGTTTGTGGACTATTTTGTGGATAAAATGACTCGTATTCACCACGACTTCGATGCTGCACTTATTACGTTAGGAGAGCTGGAGGTTATGGAGCCCCATCTTGTCCAGTTTTGTGGTATCAATCCCAGTCAGTGGTGCCCGCCGACGTGATAGGGGTCCTTGGGGCAGTTAGGGTCACTTCTTGTGAGTTAGACCCATGCCCGTCCTGGTTAGTGAAATCTTGCAGGGAGACAATGGGGCCATTGGTGGCGGGGGTGGTCAATGCCTCAAGGAGGTGGTGGTGCGACCTCTGCTCAAGAAACCATTACTTGACGTTGACTCCCTTGCCAGCTATCAGCCTGTCTCTAACCATCCCTTTTTAGGGAAGGTTATTGAACGGGTAGTGTTAAATGTCACCCTCCTTTTGGCAGTTTTTAAAAATGTTTTATATCGGATTTTATTTGTGTTTTTATATTGTAAGCTGCCCCAGGCTGCATGATGGCAGGAGGGGCAGGGTATTAAATTGATAGATAGATAAATAAATAAATAAATAAATAAATGAAAAATTTACTTGCCATGTAATTTTAAGAAAATAAAACATGCAATGTTTGTGCTCATAACCTCACGACTGGACTACTGCAATTCACTCTACGTGGGACTACCCTTGAAGACTGTGTGGAAACTGCAGTATGCAGTAGTCTACCTTCTGTTGGGGACAGGTCACTTGGAGCACATTACACCAGTGCTCCAGAGTCTGCACTGTCTGCCAATAGCTTTCCAGGCACAATTAAAGTGCCATTTCTCTGAGATGTCTTTACAGCTAGGTCACACAGGGAAGTGTTCTTGGTGGCTGCCCTGCAATTATAGAACTCCCTCCCCTTGAGGGTCCATGCAAACCCAAGCCTGTTCATCTACTGGAAACAATGTAAGCCCTTTCCATTTGGTCAGGGATCAGCCGGCAGGGATAGGGTTGGATGGGATTGGATGGGGCGTTAAGGGGATTTTTTTTATTACTACTTTTATTTTTGGTTTTTTAAAATGATTTTGAATGTTTTTTTATTATTGTAAGTCACCCTGGGCCTCTGCGGGATGGGAGGCATATAAAGTAGACTAAATAAATAATTTCCATGTGAGTATTATCCATTGAAAACATAATGGAAATGAAGTATATACTTTTTGGCAACCAATCAAGTCTGCTCTTCAAAACCCAAGTATTTATTAAGACTGTGGAGAGAAGTAAGTCTTGGCAGGATTGGCATCCATCCACTAGGTGTGTTTTAGGGCACACTCTCCTAAGGGTACCACGTGTGTTTAAGGGCACACTTTCCTAAGTCAGCCCAAGTAAGGCTAGACACACATACAATAAGTTTTGAGAAGGGAGGCTGGGAAGAAAAATGTAGAAGTTTCCAGATGTGCCAGGGAGTGCTAGAGGCTGTCCCAGGAAAGAGACGATAATCTGGAAGAGAATGGGGAGACAGAGCAACCTCAGGTAAGTGATGCAACTGAATGAGAAGCATGGGAGTGGGGGAGGGTTCTAGTTCAGGCTCTTGTATGAAGCTTTTTATCCATGGGTGCGAAGGAAGGAAGGAAGGAAGGAAGGAAGGGGTTCTTTTGCACCTCCCTGCATTTTGCCTGGTCCCACCTCTTCCAAGCACCATTGCACCCTTCATTCAAGAGCATCCCAGGGGCCAACTCTTTACCGGCTGTATAAAAATTTAACCATGCCACACAAGACGTTGCCCTTGATTAAGAAAACAATTTTAAAAAACAAATTCAAGTTACATTGATTGAGTTTTTCTACACTGGTAAACACCAAGTGTGGGCCAAAAAATCAATAAAGCTTCTGGAGATCCTGCAGTGCATGGTCAGTGGGCTTCTGATTAAATGCATTTTGTTTTATGTTGCCACACTACTGCAGGTCACCAGGCAGTTGTCAAACTCTTGCAAGAAACAAGAAGTTTTAAACAAGCCTGTGGATATCTCCCATGGTGTTTTTGAAAGCTTCTCTCTCATAGATTTCACTTCCTCAAGGTGGACATTATGATGGAAACCACGCAAAACAGTATGTTACAAAAGGTTTGCAACCAAGACTTCAGGAATAAGAGTTTAAAAAAGAAAATAAGGTAATTTCACCCTGCAATTTTTATTTGCTAGGTAAGGGATATTTTTAATGCCCATGAGTCTGTACAGGCTCTTCCTTATTAAGAGTCATTCCCAAGGCACAAAATGCCCACTAAGGCAACAAAACCCGATTTCAATCTTAATATGACTGTTAGGATTGCAGAAGAGAATATCTGTACAATCCCTTCCCTGTTAATCTGGTATGTAAACCGTTGGATGACTGGTGCTTAGACGTTTTCTCCTTTTGCTTTCTTCAAAATAAATTCCCTTTTTAAAAAAGCTTCTCTGGCTGGGTGTTGTTTTTTAAAGCAGATGAAATCTTAGCTTCTTGTGCTTGGTATCCATTCATATTCAACTTTAATCTTAATCAAAATTACATTGAATTCTCTCTCCAGTTTATGAGGAACTGGTTTAACATGCAACTTCTTTTCATCTTCAATATCATTTCTGGGATATTCCAGGACTGGGAGGCCTGCAGTTGCATGGGAAGATCTCAGTCTGTGCTTGTAGAGAATGGGTGTACTTGGTACATTTCACACTTCCCTGTCCATACTTCATCAGTGCTGCTAGTTTTCCACATATTAGGCACAATATGGAGAACAAATTCTTAATTCCAGAAAGAGTACAGCAAGGACAACTGTCAGAAAGTTGCACTTCCATTAATACATGGTACTATCTAACCACACCTACTCAATATTGCACATTTCAACATGCTCACTGAATGAAATTACTCGCCAATGTTCAACTTTCAAACACTTCACTCCTGGGAGGGGGCCACTCCAAATAGCCCATTATCTTTCAAAGTCTTTTTGTGGAAATTTAGCAGCATAACAATAGTATTTTGGTGCTTGCGACTTATGTCCCCATTTCATAATATCTGGACATGCAAATGGAAAAAATATTAAAAACATAGATTACAACAAAACCACTGTAAACCACAGCATAACTGCAATCATAATTATCAAGATGGATAGTAATTTATCCCTTAAAGACAAACTCAACAAGCTAACCCCAGAAGAGTAAAATTTTAAAAGTAGAAATTTTCAACTTGTAAATAATAAATTTTAAACTCTGTGGGAATCAAGCAGATATTTTTGAAACTGGAGACTTTAAATTAGTTTCATGTGGAGAAGCAACTTTATAGGCACATTACTCTCTCCTTATACATACACTAGGCCTTGATGAGTGGATACAGGTAGAGAGAGAAACGGAAAATCATTTTATGGACCCCTTATCCAAGACCACAATCCAAGACCACCCAAAAAACACCAAAAAAACCTGTCATCCTCTCATCCAAAATGATATATAACAAGAAAAAGGACTAAATGAAAAGTTAGTAATACAAATACAAAAATAGAAAGCTTTTAATATTATACAATAATCATGTAGAGAAAATATTTTATGAGGTCAAAGATACAATAATAATGAATTATCAAGTACAAATAAAATGCATGTATTTCACAACATCAATAGTCAAAGTATAAGGACAAAAATACAATAAAAATGAATCATCAAGTATAATAAAATCCATGACTTTTACAAAGTAAATAGCCAACATGTTTCAACTGTAATCTTCATCAAGGCTGAATACAGTTATAGAAGTACTTCTCAGAGTGCCTGTATTTCATATATATGAAAAAATATATAAGTAAATATGAATCAATAATTGTAAATAAGGCCCCATGCAAAGTTCAACTGCTGGGCCCTTCCTCTCCATCAGTACCGCAGAGGGGGTGGTCAGGGACATCACCTATATTTAATGTAATGGCAGCAACAAATTGTAGGGATATGCATTTGTTTTAGTTATTATGAATAACTAAAACAAAAAAGTCATTTTTGTTTTAATTATTCTGAAAACAAAAATGAATGGGTTAATAACTAAAAACAAGGGGGAAATCATTTTAGTTATTAGGACTGCAAGGCTGCAGTAAGAAGTCACTGGCTCCATACTTTCTGGTAAAGAAGAGGTCAGAAGGGGGTCAGAAGGGAGAAGGAAAGCCCAGCATAGAATGACTAACAACTCTTCTGTCCAATTGTCTGCGACACGCAAGAGAATCCCTTTGGTAGATCTATCTTTTCACATGCTGCTACAAATTAGGATGGTTTGGAGTAGGGATGGGCGAACAGAACGCGGTTCGGATGTTCGGTCGTTCGGTTTGAAACCCGAGTTCGGGATCGATGGTTCGGTTCAGCCGAGTTCGGTTTGGCCGAACTTGGCCGAACAGTCAAAAATAGCGAAACTGAAACTAAAACCGAAGCCAAAACTAAAACTGAAATCTAATTTTTGGCCCTGGAAAGACATTTTTCCTGCCTCCGAACCTATCTGAACACGACCGAGCTGTTTGGTCATTCGAGAGTTCAGTTCAAACTCCCGAACAGACCGAGTTCAGTTCGAACTCCCAAACAGACTGAGTTCGGTTCGCCCATCCCTAGTTTGGAGCAATCAGGCATGGTGAGTCTTTTTATGCTTGTGTCAAGCTGAACACATTACCAATGCCTGATTCTAGTTCTGTCTGTATGCTCCTCTGCCAACACCAGTGCCCACCTCCTCCTCCTCCTCCTGCTGCTGCCCACCAGAAGTCTCTCTCTCTCTCTCCCCCCCCCCAATGCCTGCCCTTTGTGGCAATCACTGCAAGTTGATGCCCCTATGCCCTTTTGGGGTGTCAATGCTGCCTGCCCCCTGAGGTAATCGCTGCAAGTTGACACCCCCACACCATTTGGGGTGCCACCTGCCTGACAAACTGCCCCTGCCTGCCTACTGCTCCTGTGCCAAAACCAATGAGATCTACTACAAAAATAAATTTATCATATGAGTTTCTGCAAAATCTGCAAAATCGCATCCAGCAGAGCTTTTATAGGTGGTGAGAGTCTTGGTCAGTCCAGCCTGTCTCAGTCTGGAACTGGAGTCATCCTGAGCCCGCTGTGACATGTTTATTGAGTATTTTGCGGATAAAATCACTCGCATTCATCACGACTTTGATGTGACCTTCTTAGAGACAGTGGCATAGCCAGAGGTCATGGAATTCAAAGCTTGTCCGGTATTATGGGATCAGTTGATCCGCTGATGCGCTGATGCGGAGGGAATGCTTAGGGCTGTTAGAGCCATGACTTGTGAATTAGATCCATGCCCATCCTGGTTGGTGAAAACCAGCCGGGAAGCATTGGGGCTGTTGCTGGCTAGGGTAATCAACGTTTCCCTACATGACGGCAGGTTGCCAGACTGCCTCAAGGAGGCTATGGTTTGGCCTTTGCTCAATAAGCCTTTGCTTGACATTGATTCCCCTGGCAGCTATCGACCTGTCTCTAACCTCGGGAAGGTTATTGAGTGGGCGGTAGCTCAGCAGCTCTGGGCGCATCTGGATGGCATTGGTTTTCTAGACCTGTTGCAGTCTAGTTTTCATCTGGCTTATGGCACTGAGAATGTGCTTGTGGCTTTGGTAAATGATCTGTGCCTAGAATTGGACAGGGGAAATTTGACCATGCTGATTCTGTTAGATCTTTCAGTGGCATTTGATACCATTAACCATGAGGTGTTTGTGACTCTCCTGTGTGATCTGGCTGGGGTGAGTAGGACTGTCCTTCAATGGTTCCGTTCTTCCTAGCTGGAAGATCCCAGTGGGTGGTCCTGGGGGACTACTCATTGTCTCCCTGGGGCCTCTCGTGTGGAGTGCCGCAGGGTTCTATTCTGTTCCCCCTCCTGTTCAACATGTATATGCAGCCACTGGGTGAGATCATGAGGTGGCTTGGGGTGCGCATTGGTGCCATCAATATGCTGATGAAACTCAGCTCTACCTCTCATTTTTATTTGACCTGGGCCCAGCAGTCTCGGTGCTTTACCGGTGTCTGGCAGCTCTGGATGAGGGTGAGTTGATTGAAGCTGAATCCTGACAAGACAGAAGTGATGCTGGTTGGTGGGGCCGGTGACCTGCAGGGGGGAGGGATACCTACCATAGATGGGGTTTTCCCTCCTCTGGTTTCTCAGGTCTGGAGCCTGAGGGTGCTCCTAGATTTGAAGTTGCACTTGGATGCCCAGGTGGTGGCTGTGACTGGGGGTGCCTTCCACACCAGTTACATCTGCTTAGAAAGCTCCAGCCCTATATTTCTAATTCTGACCTTGCCACCATCATCCATGCTTTCATTGCCTCAAGACTATAGTACTGTAATGCACACTACACGGGGCTGCTCATGGTAACAGTCTGGAGGCTGCAGCTAGTGCAGAATGCGGCGGCTCATTTCCTTACATGGCTGGGGCGGTGTGAGCATATAACTCCAGTTCTGTGTGCACTGCACTGGCTGTTATTTATTCATATTTGTATCCCACCCCTTCCCCAAAAGCTCAGGGTGACTCACAAAAAATTATAAAATACAATATAGTCTTCTGGGTCCAACTCAAGGTGCTGGTTTTAATTTTAACCTTTAAAGCCCTACACAGTCTGGGTCCCCACTTATCTGAAGGACTGCCTTATTCCTCGATTCCTAACATGGCCTCTGCAGTCTGCTGGGAATGCTCTCCTTGAGGTCCTGCATTGTCAGCAGATGGCCACTATGAGGAGGGAATTCTTAATGCCTGCGCCGCTGCTGTGGAACTCACTCCTGGAGGAGGCCGCCTCTGGAGGCTGTGTAAAACTGTACTGTTCTGTCAGGCATTCAGAGAAGATGGGGAGGTTGGGGAGGGGGTGTGGTTTGGGAGGAGAAGAGTTCTTTTACTTATATTTTACTAGAATAATGTTATGTTTTATTGTAATTTTTTTTATGGATGTTTGTATTGTGAGCCACCCTGAGCTGCCTGAAGCAGGAGGGATATCAAGAGCATTAAATAAAATAAATAAATAATCAATCTAGAAATCTCCAGTATACCCTATACAATATAAAGTGTTTAATATGCCCTCAATATAGTCTATACAGAATATAGGAAACAGAGACAAAGTTCATGGATACATAATCAAATCTTCAATATTGCCAACGTATTTTAACAATAAGTCTTCTTCAGGGCTTTTCCTTTTTATATGATATAAACAATATAATAATATGTCAAAACAATAAAAGAAAAAAGAATAAGAAGGGCATGTAAACCTAAGAAACCCGGTTAGTAGTATAACTTCCAAAACCAATAACTGAGATGCCGCTTACAAAATCACTAGGTCACTGACCATTTCTAAGAAATTGCAGTTTTATTTCCTGATCTTCTTGATGCCATCTAGAATCATCATATAAGGGGTGATATATATATATTTTAAAAGTCCCACACAATTTCAGATGCCAACAGCCTGACAAACTGCCCATGTCTGCCTGCCTGCTGCTCCTATGTCAACACTAGTGCCTGCCTCCTCCTCCTGCTGCTGCTGCTGCTCACCAGTCTCTCCCTCTCTCTCTCCAATGCCTGCCCCCCAGGGCAATTGCTGCTGGTTGACACCCACATGTACGTTTGGGGTGCCAAAGCCAATGCCTGCCCCCCTGGACTATTTGCTGCACTGTGTTTTCTGCTGAGTGAAAAAGTACTTTTTGTTTATTTTAAATCTGCTGCTGTTTAACTTCATAGAGTGTCCCTTTGTTCTCTTATTGTGAGAAAGGTCAAACAACAGTTCCCTATTTACTTTTTCCACACTGCTCATGATTTTATGAAGTTCTATCATATCCTGCCTTAATCACCTCTTCTCCAAGCTAAACTGTCCTAACCTGTTGAGCCTCTCCTCATATGCAAGTCAATCAATCACTTCTATTATCCTTGTTGCCCTTCTCTGAACTTTATCCAATTGTATTATATCTTTCCTGAGATGGGGCGATCACAACGGCACACAATATTCCAGGTGAGATCAAATCAAAGATTTAGTTATTTATTCATATTTGTATTCCACCCCTTCCCCAAAAGCTCAGGGTGACTCACAAAAAATTATAAAATACAATATAAAAACATTTAAAATACAATCCCCCCAGCCCCACAGACCCAAACCACTCCTACCCTCCAACAACTTCCCACTTAATCCCTCCTTATCTCCAACCTAGCCTCCCCCATAAATCAACTCACCCTCCACCAATTCAGTCCCCACTGCAAAAAGCTCAATGGTGCAAAATGGTCTTACGTTGCCTCCGGAAGGCCACCAGGCTTGAACACAAGTGGACCTCCTGGGGGAGGGGGTTCCATAGCAAAGGTGTGACATCTGAGAATGCCCTCCTCATAGTCGAGACCTGGTGAAAAACCAGTCTCCATGAAGGTGCCCCCAGAGGCCACAATAGGACATGGGGAGTCAGGCTATCCCTCAGATAGAGGGAGCCCTAGCCATTTAGGTCTTTAAAGGTCATCACCAGCACCCTAAATTTGGCCCCAAAGACTATTGGTATTAGAGATGTGCACCAGGGGCCCATGTTTTTGGTTTTTGTAATTTAAATCTGTTTTTGTTTTCATAAATATCCATTTTTTGTTATCGTTTTCAATTGGTTTCAATGGAAAACACATTCTCGGTTGTAAACTTTATTACATTAATAATAAAATAATAATAATAATAATAATAATAATAATAATATATTTGGATGAGACTTGGAGGTACTGTACCTCCAATGGAATGTATTACATGTACCAAATTCCAAAAAGATTGGATAAAGGAATCCAACTTTATAAGCAGTTGAATTATATTTTGAAAAAACTTCATATACGTCCTTAGCTGTACCTTCTTTGTTTCACATTTAATGTAGATGAAACTTGACACGTTACACCCCTTCCCATATTTATTATGCCTGAAAACTTTCAGAAGTATTGGATCCTGGTGGTATAAGCAATAAACATATAAATGTCTGACTAACATCTTTTTAGTCCAACATGAAATTTACATGAATGTAAATGTACATGAAATTTATCAGGGCTGTATTTCACACTTTCACAATCATCTCTGCCAAATATCAAAAAGATCTGATAAAGGGTCCCAATTTTATATGCCTGCACAGCATATGCAGAGAAGGAGCCTATGCCAGGGTACACATCTAGATGTGTATAAGAGACAGAATATCCTCATTCTGTGTTGTGACCATCCCAACATCTCTCCCTCACTTGTTACTGGAAAGTCAGAAGCAACTGTTTAGGAAAGAGCCAAGAGAAATTCTCTTATGTCCTCTGTCACAGTGCTGCAGGATGTGATTGTGATGATAATTGGCCAGCCTGGATGCGTAAGCTATGTCTCCTGGTTGTTGGGATGCTATCCCCAAAGTCCCAGTTATGTCCCTTCTATGCCCACCTCAAAGCCAGTACCGATTGGTCCTGTAAAGCTGGAAGCATATAGTAATTGGCCAGTGAATGTGTCTGTCAGTCTTTTGGGTTGCTCCACATCCTGCCTCCTACAGCCTCCCTCCCCCTGCCAAGTCAGGTACCTGCCTTTGACTAGTACTGCATGTGCTGCTATTCATCTGAATAATGGTCTTCAAGGGGACAACTTCAATTGATTATAAAATTGGTTCCCTTTATCAAATTGTCCTGTAGTTTGGCAGAGATGACAGGGGAGGTATGTGATACATTCCTGCCAAATATCTTGTAAACAGGATGGAATATAAAAAATGTACAGCTGGAAATGTAGTTTCAAGTTAATGTCTTATAACATCAGGACCCTTTATCCAATCTTTCTGAAAATTGGCAGGAGTGGTAAGCTTGTGGAGGGACAGAATATTCACAGGTTTCATGCAAATTGTATGGAAGAAAAAAAGTTGTATCAATGAATGTGTATGGAGCTTTTCTTAAAATCACAACATTTAAGTAAGCTTCTAAAATTGGTTTACTTTATCTAATCTAAATAAACTGGTACACATAGTGCACTCCATTGGAGGTACAATTTCCCCAAGTTTCATCAGAATCGAATAAGAAACAAAATAGTTGTAGCCAGAAATATGTTTCAGTTTTTCCCTTTATTTCAAAAACAAAATGTCATTTTCTTTTCTATTTTTGTTATTATGTCATTGTCATTATTGCAACCACCATAATAAAAACAAAAATTTTCATTATCATTATTTTAATAACAAAAATGACATGCACAGCCCTAATTGGCAGACAGTGCAGCGAATAGGGCACTGGCGTTATGTGCTTGTGGCAACACATCTCCGTAAGGAGGCGAGCCGCTGCATTCTTCACCAGCTGCAGCCTCCAAACCATCACCAAGGGCAGCCCAACGTAGAGCACATTACAGTAGAGCAGCCTCGAGGTGATGAAAAAATGGACGACAGTGGCCCGATCCAAGTCCGGAAGAAAAAGTCGCAGCCTCCTCACCAGATGGAGTTGGTGAAAACTGCTCCTGACCACCACCACAGCCTGGCAATCCCAACGCAACAAAGGATCCAGAAGCACTATGAGGTTGCGAACCTGATCAAACAGAGGGAGATGGACCCCATCAACAAAAAGAATCCCTGTCCCCTCTAGGGCACAAGACATCATCACTTCAGTCTTCTCAGGATTCAGCCTAAGTTGACTCACCCTCATCCAGTCCCCCACCACAGCCGAGCAACTGGTAAGCACCGATACTACTGGACCTGGCTCGGATGAAAAGGAGAGGTAGAGCTGAGTGTCATCAGCATACTGATGACACTAAGAATGACCTCACCCAGCGGATGCATATACACGTTGAACAAGAGGGGGGACAGAATGGAATCCTGTGGGACCCCACAAGGGAGATCCCGAAGAGATTATGAGTAATCACCCAACACTACCCACTGAGACCTCACAGCCAAGAAAGAGTGGAATCACTCAAGAGCAGTCCTACCATCTCCAGCCAGGTCCCGCAACATTATGCATCAGCATTATGAAACTTCTCCCTTTATTTTCTATTCTTTTTGCAATGATGCCCAACATTTGGTTTGCCTTTTTGACTGCTACCGCACACTGAACTATGTCTTCAAGGAACAATCCAAATGACTCCAAGATCCTTCTCCTGAGTGGTTACACCCAAATCAGAACCTAGCATCATGTATGTAGATTGCAGATTATTTTTCCCTATGTGCATCACCTTGCACTTAACACTGAATTTAGTTGGACATTCTATTGCCCATTCACCTACTCATGCAAAAAACACCTGTAGTTCCTCAGTCTGCCTGGGTCGTAACTATCTTAAATAATTTGGTGTCATCTGCAAATTTAACCACTTCACTCCTTACCCCTTTTTCCAGATCATTAGTGAATATGTTAAAAATACTGGTGCCTGTAGTGACCCTTGAGGCACCCCACTGTTTACCTCTCTCAACTTGAAAAATTGTCATTTATTCCTACCCTTTCTTTCCTGTCTTTTAGTCTGCTACCAATGCATGACAGGACTCTTCCTCTTATCCCATGACTTTTTAGTTTTCTCAGGCGTCTCTGGTGAGGGACTTTGGGTAAAAACAGACTGAAGATGAGCTGCTGTGGCCCGCTTTGACCCACTTTGCATCAGACCTTACCTGCATGTTTGTGCAGGTATCACCAGATGTTGGCCTTGAATTGCCCCGGGCTGTGTCAGCAGCTAGCCTGGGCTCTTGCCTCCAGACTAGGTCCAGGTCACAGCTCAGGCTAAGTTTCACCCAACTGGGCCAAAGCAGGGCCACAGCAGGTTATCATATCTGCTTTAGCCCAGTAGACATGACCTGGATCAGGTATGCCATGGATGCCTGTCATGGGTCAGGTGCAGTGCAGGGACAGAGTTGGCCAGACACACATTAGTGAACTGAATATCCTCACAGCAGCCTCTCTGGCAGCCTGGTCATGGACACGTTTTTTGTGCAGCTCAACCCGGTTGTCACAGCTGGTAAGGGGAAGAGGGGGGAAATGTTGGGAGGAAGGGAATAGTAAGGGGGAACAAACACACTCTGAAGGGAAGGACACACAAGAGGGCGGCCTTTTCTCTTGATTAGATGTCTATCGGAGGAAAAAGGATCCCTCAGGGTCTTAGTTGGGCTGTCTCTCTGACTCAGAGAGTAGCCCTGCTCATCATAGGGAGGCTCAGAGAAAAGGCAATTGCCCCAATACAGAGAAGTACGAGACAAGAAAGCCACGCAGTCGGGGAAATAACCCGGGACCAGGACACCGTGTGACACGGTGGAAAACAAGGGGGGAAGGGGAACTCCCAGGGAACAAAAGGGTACACGGGAAGGGAAAGGGGGAAGGGGACAAGGGAAGAAGGAGGTGGGAAGGGACGTTCACTCAGGCAAGCGGTGGGGGAAAGTCAGGTGTCCCTTAATGGTTGGGGAGAGGAAGAAACAAATAGGAATAGGGCACACCAGTTGCTTCAACACAAAACAAGACCCACACTCAATACCACACTCAATCACTTTCACTCACCACGTTCTCTGGGGAAGGGTAACAAACCAGACATAGACTAGGATTAATTCACTCGGTCAGACTTTCACAGGCAATACGGGATTCCAAATACTCAAGGGGCCAGCTTCTCAGAACTGCTTACTGGCAAGGGCTTTTGGCCCCGCCGGTGGTTAATATAGGCCAGTCAACTAGCATGCTGCAATATCCGGGGTGGGGTCCCTGCCTGTCTCTGACCCAGGAACCTTCGCACACATGCTACAGCTGGGTGGGGCTCCCCCGCGTCTCTGAGCGTGCGGTGGCCCTGCCTCCCATCTCTCATGCCTCCGGCCCTGCTTACTGCAGCGTCCCCTTCTCTGTTGCCTGGAAACCCGAACCATGCCACCCATTGCCACCAGAACTGGGTGGCTTCTTCCAGTACCCCCCCGTCCAAGCCCCGCCCCCCCAGTAAGGTAGGGAGGCCAGGCTTAGAAGGGTGGCGAAGGTGAAAATCACAAATAAGATGAGGGGCATAAATGTGCCCAACAGGCTCCCAAGAGCACTCGGCGGGGCCATAATTTTTCCAATTGACAAGATAATATAAGCAAGATCCAAAAATGTGAGAATATAGTATTGCACGAACTTCGTATTCAGGGGTATTGGAAACAATGAGAGGGGGAGGAGGGATAGTTCTTTGAAGGGCATACGTTGGAATGTGGGCCCTTTTTAATAAAGAAACATGGAAAGAGGGGTGAATTTTCATGTGTGCAGGTAGTCCCACAATGTAGGTGACGTTGTTCAATTGTCGCTTAATCGGGAAGGGGCCCATATAAGCATCGTCGAGTTTAGCAGAGGGACGTAGAGACGGGTAGTTGCGACGTCTAACCCAAACCAAATCTCCTACCTTAAATTGAGGACCAGGTAGTCGGCGAGTGTCAGCGGCAATCTTATAACTGGAACGGACATGGCGTAAGTGCCCTAGGGCGACCTGTTGTACCCCATGAATGATTTTCACCAAAGCCCCAGCATCCGGGACTGACCAGAGGGGTGTGTCTGGAAAACAAAGGGGGGGATGAAAACCATACGATACATAAAAAGGGGAATTTCCTAATGATGCATTAGGTCCATTATTATAAGTAAATTCTGCAAGGGGTAAACGTTCTACCGAGTCATCCTGAAGGTACGTGCAAAAACAACATAAATACTGTTCAATATGTTGATTAGTTCGTTCAATTTGTCCATTAGCTTGGGGATCATATGCAGTCATTGGTCGAAGCTTCACCCACAGAAGAGAGAAGGCGGCTTTCCAGAAGCGAGAAATAAATTGGGGGCCTCGGTCTGAGACAATTTCCTTAGGTAGCCCATGGAGACGTACCACCTCATGGAGGAGAAGGCGTGCAGTGGCAGGGGCCGAGGGCACTCCTTTGCAAGGAATAAAATGCCCCATCTTGGTAAAATAGTTTATTATGACCAGGATGGAGTCATGCCCTGTGGATTTAGGAAGTCCCACAATGAAGTCCATGGCTATTTTCTGCCAGGGACCCTTGGGGCACTCGGTAAGTTGTAGTAAGCCCACTGGTAGGGTTCGAGGAGTTTTGGTGCAGGCACACATGGTACATTCTTGGACATATTTGTCCACATCCTTATGAAGGGAAGGCCACCAAAAGGAGCGCTGGATTAAGGAAAAGGTACGTTGGTTTCCAGGGTGACCTGCGAGGGGGGAATCGTGATGAGCCCATATGACCTGCGGTCGAAATTTGGGAGGAATAAATATTTTTCTTTTATAGTAATATAGACCATTGGTCAAGGTAATTCCAGAATGTGGCATTTCCTTACAGGTCACGGCCTGCAGTTGAACTAGAGAAGGAAGAGTAGCAGCAAAAACCTGAGGGTGTAAGATCAGCCCTTGGAGTTCCTCATCCCTTCCTGTCGGGGTATGATAACGTGATAATGCGTCGGCCATGGTGTTCAGGGAACCGGGACGATATTGAATAGAAAGGCAAAAATGTATGAAAAATAATGCCCACCTTACATGTCTTGCGTTGTTGATACGAGCGGACTGGACGTAGACTAAATTTTTGTGGTCTGTATAAACCAAAATAGGGTGGGGACCTCCTTCCAAGAAGTGCCTCCATGCTTCAAAAGCCACCTTGATGGCGACTAATTCTTTATCTAAAATGGGGTAATTTCTTTCAGCTGGGGTTAATTGGAGAGAGTAGTAAGCGCATGTTAGCCGATGTTCTGAGGGGCCAAGGGCTTGAGTTAGCACGGCCCCGATCACCACATCTGATGCGTCCGCTTCTACTATAAAAGGTTGTGTGACATCAGGGTGTTGGAGAAGGGGGGCTGACATAAAGGCCTGTTTTAATAGAACAAAAGCCTTATCTTGGTGAGGTCCCCATTCAAATTTTTCCCCTTTTCGTAACAAGGTAGTAAGGGGTTTAGTAAGGTCTGCATAGTGCAAGATATATTGTCTATAATAATTTACACTACCTAAAAATCGTTGTAAGGCTTTTACCGTGGTTGGCGCTGGCCAGTGGTTTATGGCTTTAAGCTTGCTGTGATCCATATGTATTCCTTTGGATGATACAATGAATCCCAGAAAAGGAACAGAAGTAGCATGAAAAAGGCATTTTCCCCTTTTGCAATACAAACGGTTATCCAATAGGCATTTTAGAACCGTCAAAACATGCATGATATGATCTTATAAGGAGGAAGAAAAAATAAGAATATCATCGAGATATGTTACTACATATAAATCCAATAAGTCCCATAAAATATCGTTGATAAAAGGTTGGAAAGTGGCGGGAGCATTTACTAGTCCATAGGGCATTACACAATACTCGAAATGGCCAAACCTAGTGCGAAAAGCAGTTTTCCATTCATCCCCCTCCTTGATTCTAACCAGATTATATGCGCCCCTGAGGTCAAGTTTGTTGAAGATGGTAGCTCCTTGGTGCTTTCCAAGTAGTTCGGGGATAAGGGGAAGGGGGTAACGGTTTTTAACTGTAATTTTATTTAATCCGTGATAATCAAACGGCCTGAGATCCCCCTCCTTCTTGGGGACAAAAAAAAGGAGGTGCCCCTGCAGGGGAGGTGGAGTGTCGTATAAACTCCTTCGCTAAATTCTCCTTAATGTAGATTCTCAAGTTTTCGGTTTCCCCCGGGGACAAATTATAAATACGCCCATGTGGAGGTTCGCTTCCGGGGATAAACTCAATCGGACAGTCATAAGGCCTATGAGGGGGAAGCTCAGAAGCCTCGCGCTTACTAAATACTACGGCTAAATCAAGATAGGGAGAGGGGAGGGAAAGGTTTGAGGAATGGGACAAAGTCAGGGTTTTTTTAACTAACTCCGCCGGGTTAGGAAGCTGGTGAGGATGGCAAGAAGGAGCAGTGAACACTAAGGATTTAGTAACCTAATAAATAGAAGGGTTATGTTTCTGTAACCAGGGCAATCCTAGGACAAGGGGAAACAGGGGGAAGGAAATAAGGTCAAACTGTATGGTTTCGGTATGTGAACCTATAGTACACTGTATCGGGATGGAACAAACAGAAAGGGGTCCTGAGGTAAGAGGGAATCCATCGATAGTATGAATTACTTCTATGGATTTACAGGTTTGGTTAGGAATTCCCTGTAGGTCGGCGAAGGCAGTATCCATAAAATTGCCTGAGGTCCCTGAATCAATCAGCGCCTTTACTACCACAGACTGGGCCGAGAGCCATTGGAGGGTAAGGGATATTTTCAACTGCTGGGTCACCTTCGACTTCAGTCCTAGTCCAAAGAGGGAGTTACAACAAGTTACCAAGAGGCCCCCCCCCCCTCCTGGCGTTTCCCAAGACCCTAGAACGAGAGGCTTTAACAGGACATTCCCTTGAAAAGTGTGTATTAGCTCCACAATAAAAGCAAAGTTTCAATTGTCGTCGTCTTTCTCATTCTTCAGGGGTAAGGGGTCCCTGTAAGACTCCTATTTGCATAGGTTTGGGCTCCCCCATCCCTGTTGGACCCTGAGGAGGAGGAGGAGGATTTACCTAAATACCCACGAGCCCATACCCCTACCTTGATCTCGACGACGCTCTCTTTTTCGTTCCATAATGCATTCGTCAATTTGTATGGATACAGTGACCATCTCCTCTAAGGATTGGGGGGTAGTGGTAAAGCACGCTAATTGGTCTTTTATTTCGTCGTTAAGGCCCTGCCGATATAATGCTCGCAGGGCTGAATCGCTTCTCTCAAGGACAAAAGCCAGTTTCCTAAATTGAGTGGTGCAATCCAATAAAGGATTCTTGCCCTGACAAAGGTGCAAAATAGCCTGCTCGGCATCCCTAACCCTGTGGGGGTAATTGAACAAAAATCGAAATTGTTTTAAAAATCCTTTATAATCACATGAAAGTGCATCGTCTGCGGCTAGCAGGGAGGTTGCCCAATCCAGGGCTACACCTCCCAATAAACCTACTATATAAGCTACCTTCACCTGTTCAGAATTGTAAGTAAGGGTTTGGGTCTGAAAGGTAAGGGTGCACAGGGCTAAGAAGCCCTGGCAAGTCTTTCGGTCTCCATAAAATTTATCTGGACGTGGGGACTTGGGCTCTCGAGGAAAAGGGGCAAATGGAGGAGGCCCCAAGGGGAAGGAAGCAGTAGCACCCCTAGTATCTCCTTCCTCTTCCATAGGAGCTACATGAGCCTGATCTATAGATTCCTGTAGGGCCCAATACCTATTCCTAAGATCCTTATTCTCCGCCTTTAAATCCTTCACCTCCATAGTCAATGATTGTACTGCATGTATTAATTTCTGAACTTCCTGTTCTGAAGTCATTGTTGATAAGGGAAAAAGGGGTGCTGGTAATTCTGTCACGGCTGGTAAGGGGAAGAGGGGGGAAATGTTGGGAGGAAGGGAATAGTAAGGGGGAACACACACACTCTGAAGGGAAGGACACACAAGAGGGCGGCCTTTTCTCTTGATTAGATGTCTATCGGACGAAAAAGGATCCCTCAGGGTCTTAGTTGGGCTGTCTCTCTGACTCAGAGAGTAGCCCTGCTCATCATAGGGAAGCTCAGAGAAAAGGCAATTGCCCCAATACAGAGAAGTACGAGACAAGAAAGCCACGCAGTCGGGGAAATAACCCGGGACCAGGACACCGTGTGACATGGAGGAAAACAAGGGGGGGGAAGGGGGAACTCCCAGGGAACAAAAGGGTACACGGGAAGGGAAAGGGGACAAGGGAAGAAGGAGGTGGGAAGGGACGTTCACTCAGGCAAGTGGTGGTGGAAGGTCAGGTATCCCTACTAATGGTTGGGGAGAGGAAGAAACAAATAGGAATAGGGCACACCAGTTGCTTCAACACAAAACAAGACCCACACTCAATACCACACTCAATCAATACCACACTTTCACTCACCACGCTCTCTGGGGAAGGGTAACAAACCAGACATAGACTAGGATTAATTCACTCGGTCAGACTTTCACAGGCAATACGGGATTCCAAATACTCAAGAGGCCAGCTTCTCAGAACTGATTACTGGCAAGGGCTTTTGGCCCTGCCGGTGGTTAATATAGGCCAGTCAATTAGCATGCTGCAATATCCAGGGTGGGGTCCCTGCCTGTCTCTGACCCAGGAACCTTCGCACACATGCTACAGCTGGGTGGGGTTCCCCTGCGTCTCTGAGCGTGCAGTGGCCCTGCCTCCTGTCTCTCACACCTCCGGCCCTGCTTACTGTGGCGTCCCCTTCTCTGCTGCCTGGCAACCCGAACCACACCGCCCACTGCCACCAGAACTGGGCGGCTTCTTACACCTGTCCAGGCCAGTTCTGCCACAGCTTCCCAACCCAGCCCAGGTTAAGCTGCTACCACACAGCCATCATTTCTGTTTCCACCCATTGTCAAAAGCTTTTTGAAGCTTTTTGAAAATCCAAATATACTGTATCAACTGAATCACCCCTATCCACATGCTTATTAAAAATCTCATAAAATTCCAATAAGTTACTGAGGCATGATTTCTTTTTGCTAAAGCAATGCTGGTTTTTACCCATCGAATCATGCTTGTCAATATGCCTATTAATTCATTTTTTTAACAGTGGTCTCTGCCAGTTTGCCCAGAACAGATGTCAGGTTTACCGGTTTGCAGTTCTGTTTGAGGGTTTGTTTGCATTTTCAAAAGCATCCAGCAGAGTATATTTTTTCATATTAAAACTTCTGGGAGAAAAGAATTCGTTTCTAGAAAGCCGTTTTTATCTAGCCGTTCAAGTCTTGCCTCAAGTGTCTTGTGATTAAAAGTATCGGCACTGACAGAATGAGAAAAGTTAATGCCAGGGCTAATTGAGACGATCCCCTCTCACAGACCATTTCACAGAGTTAATAATAGAGAAAGCATTCATTAATTGGTTTAAATATCCAGGATGCATTAGGCTGTCAGAACTGTGGAGTTGAAATCATTCTTCATACATTTTAGCTTCTTGCTACCCTGGTGCCCAAAATAACTGCAGTGCCAAAAAAAGACGGCATTTCTTGATTCCCTACAAAAGAAAGCTGGCATACCACCAGACAGCCAGCCAGCCAGCAATCAGTGCCAGCCCCAGTGATGCAAGATGTACTTCCTAAGTCACCTCCATCTGGGCAAGGAGCAAAACGTTGAGATGCAACCAATGTTATTGGTGTCTGTTTAGGCCAGAATTTTACTAGTTATGAATACGGATTCCTCACTTAACACTATCTTAAATTTTAGATTTATAAATAATGTTATTTTAAATATAGTTATATTCTGGCTATTGCCACATCAACTGCATTTATCAAAGCAATTAAGCAAAAAAAAAAAGAACTGTACAGTGCATCTTTTATAAAAAGGTTTAAATACAAAGACTGATAGTCGGAGTTGGGATAGAGAATTCCATGGTAAAGTACACAGGCGTAGCTACCATAGAGACAGGAGGGACTTATGAAAAATACATGTTGCAGGGCTACATTGGAACCCTGAAGCATGTATTTTTCATAAGCCTCCTGATTTAAAGAGGAGAGCTGGCAATACTGCATGTGGAGACTGAGCGGGCCGCGCATGCTGCAGGCTGTGTAACACATGGGACAGAGCAAGCACTGGCAGCGACAGCACAAGGCAGAGAGAGCAGCCTCCAGGGTTGAGCCGCAGCAAGCAGAGGAGACACGCCACGGTGGAGTCAGGACTGGAGCTGGTCAGAGCAGTGGGGGTGGGGTGGAAGAAGGGAAGATGTTGGGGGCAGGTGGTCTGGGAGGGGCAGGGGGTCAATCAGAGGGCAGGGAGGCTGGGTGGACGGGGAGCGGTGGGAAATAGGAGAGGATGGTGAAGGGGGTGGGGGTAGTGCATTTCTTCCACCTGAGCCCATGCCAACCTAGCAACTAGGGTTGGCACCTATGTATATTTCCCCAGGCCACATATGAAAAATACATGTTGCAGGTCCTGCAACATGTATTTTTCATACATCGATGGCAACCCTACTAGCAATGCCCCTGCTTCTGTACCACTACAGCTATAGAAATAAAAGGCCTGCATTTCCAACTTGACTCATAACCTTAAGTGCTTGCTTTCTAAAGTATCTGATTTACAGAGTCCCCATTAAAATAACTCCATTTCTGAACACAAAACTAAGACATGGAAAATTGCCAGTCACTTCAAAAAATGTATGCATAAATGAATGAATAAATTGAATCGAATTAAATTAAATAACTAAAATGTGTGAGAAAAAAAGATGTAGATCTAAATACTTTATTGCTTCTGGAGAGAAAAAATAAGAAAGTACCATGAAATATTCCCTGAAGTAGTGTTTTGTCAATGCNGTGGGTATTGAGCGTGATGAACATCTGGCGCATGCCGAACAGACGTTCACGGCCCTTTGGCCCCACCGCAGGGTTCAGCGTGGTTGAGCGTGATCTCGTAACGTCTGAAAATACCCAAAGTCCTTGTTGGCATTCTTTTGGTCGCATGGCGGCAATTTGATTATCCCGCCCATTAAAGTTTTCCTGCTTAAATGTGTCCCGCTGTTGCTTTACGGGGCCCTTTTGTGGGCCCTGGATAAAATCAAGGCTCTAGAGTGCATTCAGGCAGGTTTTTTGCGCTCGCTGCTGCGTGCTCCCCCCGGTTTAAGCACCCTGGTTTTATGTCTGGAATGCAGAGTCATTCCGCTCAGTGAGAGAATATGGCAGGGAGCACTTAGTTGGCAGGGAGCACTTAGTGTATGTTGAAGTTGTTTTTTGGGCTGGTTGCTCCCCTTTCTTGCCTGGTGGCCTTGGATAATACCCCAAGTAAATGGATGCAGTTGGTGGGAAAAAAACTAAAATATCTGGGCTTTTCCCCTGAGGCTCTTGCTCCTTTGGGATACAAAAGTGACAAGAAATTGGTGTGCCCGAGACTGGCGGATATAGGCTGCCAGGAAAGAGGGGCTTTACTTAGGGCATGTACTGCTCAGAATCTTCAGAAATCCCTGTTGGTCGAGACTGGACAGTCGAGGGGGTATTTGAATTATGAATTTTCTTTGTTAAAGAGGAGGCTTTTCTTTCTGGCCCGGGTAAACTATTTCCCCTCTGCACTAACAGTGGGATGATATTGTGGGGTTCCGATGGCTGAGCGTTTCTGTCTGTGCCCCTTGAAACAGGTTGAGTCTGTTACCCACATTTTACTTGATTGCCCTCTTTATGCAGATCTTCACCAGAGATTTTTACTCCCTTTAATTAACAATAGCCCTGGTAGGTCCAGGGATTCTTGTATGTTGTGTTTGCTTAGAGATAGTTGTAAAGGGATTACATTGAAGGTGTCCCATTTTTTATTTTGTGTGTATGTTGTAAAACAGCGGCAGGGATTATACGTTTGCTTATGGGGTCTCTGTTTTTAGAAAGTTTTAAGTACATTTTCTTTTACCTTTGTATTTTTGGCTGTTATTATTATTATTATTAACAAACATTTATATAGCGCCAGCAGTGTACCTGGCACTTNGGTCAGAGCAGTGGGGGTGGGGTGGAAGAAGGGAAGATGTTGGGGGCAGGTGGTCTGGGAGGGGCAGGGGGTCAATCAGAGGGCAGGGAGGCTGGGTGGACGGGGAGCGGTGGGAAATAGGAGAGGATGGTGAAGGGGGTGGGGGTAGTGCATTTCTTCCACCTGAGCCCATGCCAACCTAGCAACTAGGGTTGGCACCTATGTATATTTCCCCAGGCCACATATGAAAAATACATGTTGCAGGTCCTGCAACATGTATTTTTCATACATCGATGGCAACCCTACTAGCAATGCCCCTGCTTCTGTACCACTACAGCTATAGAAATAAAAGGCCTGCATTTCCAACTTGACTCATAACCTTAAGTGCTTGCTTTCTAAAGTATCTGATTTACAGAGTCCCCATTAAAATAACTCCATTTCTGAACACAAAACTAAGACATGGAAAATTGCCAGTCACTTCAAAAAATGTATGCATAAATGAATGAATAAATTGAATCGAATTAAATTAAATAACTAAAATGTGTGAGAAAAAAAGATGTAGATCTAAATACTTTATTGCTTCTGGAGAGAAAAAATAAGAAAGTACCATGAAATATTCCCTGAAGTAGTGTTTTGTCAATGCCTTATTAGCGATGGAAAATTATTGTTATCAATAATATTGTGAAATAATGAAAAGTTTAAATTTTTACAGTGCCTTTTACCCGAGGACCAAGCTCAGGACATTAATCAAGACTTTCAGATTTACTACACTCTCTCAGGAAGGTTTATTTCTTATCATTTCTCACAGATGACCCAACCATCCGTCCAAGTCTTCAATTATCCCACGGACAAGTCTCATAAATTTTAGACTGTTGTGCTCTCAATAAAGCTATTTCTCAATGTCATGAGAAAAAGGTGTACACAAATATTTAAAGTGTGATGTTCATCTTGACAGAAGAAGCCAATTACAAAATCTAGAATTTTTACATTTTTGAAGCATTAACTGGTCAAATTAGTCAATGTACTGATTACTTCAAACTCTCAGAAGATGTACGCAAAAGCTGTATAAGATTCCATATTTTCGTCTAACTCAAAATCTTGATCTGACTTTGGGCTTCCTCCAGCCTATCAAACAGATACTGTACTTGAAGCTCTTAAACCAAGACAATAGATGATTTATTTTTTTATTTCTTTTATTTTTTGTGTAACAATGTATTAAGTGGAAAGAGGAAAACTATTTTTGATCTCAGGCCTTGGTCTATAATCCAGGAATATGCATTTTCCCCCCAGGTTTTATAGGCCAATGAGAGGGTTTACATTTGAGATGTCAGCAGGTGACCCTAATCAGCACAGTATTACAAAGAGGATACACAAAACTGTTTTCACTGTTTCTGCTTTAAAAGGTAAGATCACATGGTGCTTCAAATCTATCAAGGTTATTGCTTTCGAAAAACAAGATAAGAACACTTCTCAGTGCTGCTCAAGGGTATTGATTCCCCTTCTGTTGAGTGTAGTAGAACATCCACATACTTTTTAATGGAATTCTCAGTATATAATATTATCAATATTCAGTATCAGTGCATCAAAATAAATGATTTCAGTATTTGCATTTGTTTAAAGGAAATGAATACACAGTTGTATTTGCTTCCTGCTTTATTTCAAGTTTTTTAAGGACATAAAAAAGAGCCAAGGGCTGGCCTTAGTATTTGAGGGGCCCAGGGTGAAAATAAAATATGCCCCCCACCCCGTGTCCTGACCTCCTTTAACAATTGGCAGTCTGGTGTTTGCTTATAAAAACCAAGTAGTGTCATTCATGCTTTTGTTACCTCAAGACTGGACTACTGCATTATGCTCTACGTGGAGCTACCCTTGGTGATGGTCCAGAGACTGCAGCTGGTGCAGACTGAGGCAGCCTGGCTCCTTACGGGATCGGGTCAGTGGAAACACATTATTCCAGTGCTCCATTATCTGCACTAGCTGCCTATGTTCTTCCGTGCCCAATTCAAGGTGTTAGTTCTCACCTTTAAAGCCCTACATGATCTTGGCCCTACCTATCTGCGGGACTGTCTCACCCCCCCACCCCCGGGTCCTGGATTGGTACTCAGGAGCACTTTTCAACATTTAAAATAAAATAAAACTCCATGAAACAGGTTGCCAGCAAGAAATGAGTAAGTGCTGCTAGTAACAAGAGGATCATGCCTCAGTTCTGTGTTAAAAGAATTGCACTTATTGGACAGAGGATAATGGCTAATAAGCTGCAGCTGAGAAAACCCAAGGCAACTGGCTATTTAACTAAGGAAACATTCCGAGAAGGGCAGACAGCTTAGAACTCTCCTTTTGCAGGCCCCTTCACCCGTTCCCACTCTTGACCAGTTTCAGATAATATCAGAGTGGCTACACCCCATGTTATAGTAGTTTCCCTCTGAAGCGGTACTGATCAGAAGGCTGGTCCAGCTAAATCTTCACTGTGGTTTGATGGTGATTGCCGTAAGGCACGATCGGCTCTTCACCGGGCTTTTAGGTCATACAGGGCTTCTGGCTCTGGGTTGGCGAGACTTGACTTGGTTTCTAGGAGGGGTAATTATAGGAAACTCCTTAGAATCAAAGGGAGGTGCATTACAGGTAGATGTGGGCTCAACTTGACGAAGCCTCTAGGGACCTTAATTCCCACAGGTTTTGGTGGTTAATTAGGGGAATTGGGAAAGAGCCCAGTTTGGATTGTTATAAGTGTCTCACCTGGGGATTGGAAGAAGCATTTTGCTTTGTTGTTTTCTCCCCCCTTGGTTGCTGGGCCTCCATTGGTTTTGTTGCCATCATCCCGAGTGGACACCGGTCACTCCGGATGAAATCAAGGAATTGATTTCCTCTCTGAATTCTGGGAAGGCCCCCGGGGGGGATTTTTTGCCTGCAGAACTCTTTAAGGGTAATATTGACTGGTGGGCTCCTGTGCTGGCGGTCCTTTTTACAGCTGTAAATAACCAGGGGAAGGTGCCAGCAGATTGGGTGGGGGCAATAGTAGTTCCTGTCCTAAAGAAGGGGGCTGGAAACAATCCAAATAACTTTAGGCCCATTAATCTACTTAGTATCTTGGGCAAACTCTACGCCAAATTTTTATTGGGCAAGCTTCAAAATTGGATTTTGGCCCAGCAAGTCTTGGCGCCGGAGCAAATTGGGTTTTGCCAGGGGTGTTCCACCATTGATCATTGTTTTCTACTTTCTTATTTAATTCAAAAGTATGCCTCCCCTGGGAAAGTGCTTTACGCGGCTTTCGTGAATTTGCGAGCCACTTTCGATTTGGTGCCCAGGGAACGTCTTTGGCAGAAATGGTTTGCGCTCAATATCGATAGAAGACTGCTGCATCTGATAAGGGAGTTGTACATGGACACACATATAAGGGTTAGGCGCTATATCAAAGAAGATCCCTACAGGGAGAGGTGTCAAACAAGAGTGTGTGTTGGCCGCTACACTGTTTAATTTATACCTCAATGATCTAATTAGGGAGTTTTCACTTGAGAGGTGCCATCCCCCTAAGGTGGGAAATGTGCATGTTGCCTGCCTGCTCTATGCGGATGACACTGTAATGTTGTTCTGCACGCAAATTGGTTTGAGGCGGGAGCTGGAACTTTTTGGGACCTACTGTTGTGCCAACTTGGTAGAAATAAATTATACCAAGACCAAAGTGCTGGTATAAACCATGGGTGGTTCATTGATAAAAAAAAGAATTAGAGCAGGTAAGGGTTTACAAGTACTTAGGACTTCTTTTTCAATCAGCAGGCATGTGGGCTTTACAGTCTGTAAGCGCCTGCGACCGAGCCAAGCGGCTATCAAAGGGTGATTTCAGACGTTACGGGAGGCCGGTTCACCACAGTGAACCCCCAGGGGGGGTGAACAGAACAACCCCGGCCCGGGGTGAATAAAAGCCCCTAACAGACGTGACGGGACCGGGACCATGGCCGGGAACCGGGCCGACCCATCACGGACCGGGGCAGCACAACAGACGTGCAGTCGATCCCCAGCCATGGCCAAAACTCCCAGAAGGCACCGGGCAGGGGCGGGACACAGACATGGCTGCAGAAGGGCAAACAAAGCCAAGAGGCACACAAAGGAACGCCCACACAAGGGAAACGGGAAGGGAGGGAGGAAGAGGGAGAACAGGCTGACAGGTGCCACACACAGCGGACCCGCAGTGGGACACACTGCATGACCACACGCCCGGGCACACACACACACACACACACCCCACACACACACACCAGGGAAAGGTCAGGAAGGGGGGGGCAGGGGCGCCCGGAGAACAGCACGGGGAACAATGGGAGGGATGAGGGGGGCACCGCCAAGGGGCAAGGCACAGGCAGAAGCAACCCCCATCCTCATAGCACCCAAGTCCACAGAGGCACCCCCACAGCAACATAGGCAGTCTAGGAAGGGGGGGACCGGGACCCCCGGAACAAGGCACGATGGGGGCCCACAATGCACAGTGACCCCGGCGGAGAGGGTCCAGGAGGAGGAAGGGGGCCCCACAGTCACAGGGGGCCAGATGGAGGGCAGCCAGGTCTGGTGGATCCCCCTGCAGGTTCAGCGACCATCCGACACCCCCCACCCAGGGAAGGAACACGGTCCAGTCCAGGGGGGGCCCGAACCCCCAGGTCACGCAAGCACCCAAGAGGGGGGTGCAGTCGGTGCCAGGGCCCATGGGAGCGGACCGGTAGCTGCACACGGACGGGCCGAGAGGTCACACAGAGCGCCGCACCCAGCCACCAGAACGGGCAACCGGGGTGGGGGGGCTGGAGGGGGCCCAGAGTCACGGGCAGGGGCAGCAGTGCCCCACGAAGCAGGCGGGAGCACACCAAGGTGGAGACACCAGGGCGGGAGCAGGCAGCGGGGACCGGGGGCCACCCCGGACCGGGGCGGGAGCCCTCACAGGGGCACGACACCAGGGGGGGGCGGGAGGAGCAGCAGGTGTCACAGGCTGCCGCTGAGGGCCCCCGAGGCCCCAGGCGCCCCGCCCGGTGAACGAGGTGGGGCCAGTGCAGCAAGCCCGGGTGGTACCCCTGAAAGGACATGTTGTGGGCAATCAGGTAGTAGGCCTCGAAGGGATCAGGCATGGTGAGAGCCAGCTGGATGTCCACACGGGCCCACACCCCCAACAGGGCCAACATCTCCACCGCGGAAGGCTCCGGCACACAGCAGGCAGCAGAAGGGGGCCACGGAAGATGTCCCAGCTCCAGAAGCCGATGGTACAC
>QEPC01007489.1:2460067-2478667 GCA_003113815.1 Sphenodon punctatus | reverse complement strand
AGTGTCATCAGCATAGAGGTGGTATTGGAAGCCATGGGAGGCAATGAGTTTGCCTAAGGATGAGGTATAGATCGAGAAGAGGAGAGGGCCAAGAACAGAGCCTTGAGTTATGCCTTTTGTACACAAGACTGTTCATTCTTTTATTTATGTTTGAAATTCTATTTCTTTTTCTATTTTTGCAATGACCTTTTGGCCTCGCATTAAACTTTATAAACTAAGGAAACCTTCAGTCAAGGGGAAACTGCTGAAGAGAGAGTACTGCTCTGGAAAGCTCCCCTGGCTAAAGAAGGTTTTTGAAACACAGGATGGGTGAGAGCAGGAGAAGAGTCCTCAGCAGGACAGCTTCAGGAGCAACCAGCAAAGAGTTGGCCATCCAGGTGGGAGATGCCCTGTATTTTAAGAGACTCTCATATAGAGGTTTGGGCTGGCTGAGCTGAGGTGGAGACCAGAACTAAATTGTCTACAGCATCTACAGAACAAAGACTTTGCTCAGATTTGGGGCTCTAAGTTGGCCTGGCAATTAAGTGCCTTTAAGCAGGTGCCCTTGAGCTACATTGCCCAACATGTTGTTTGGACATCCTCCTGTCGGAGGTTTAAAATCAATTAAAAACCATTTAAAAGTGTAAGGTAAAAAGGGGAGTAAAATAATTAATGAAGGGGAGCCAGCAGTGGATTCTCTAAAAGCACCTGTAAAACAAAAAGTTTTCAGGTGTTTTTATTGAAGTCAAGGAGGGAGGAACTAAGGCAAACATCTGGAGGGAGCAAGTTCCACATTGAGGGGCCCACCACAGCAAAGGCCCGATTGTCCACCGACTTAAAATACGATGACAGGATCCCCAAACAGAGGGTGGAATCTGAGCGCAGACATCCAATAGGATGAGATTCCAGGAGTAGGTGTTGAATATAACCAGGGCCTAAGCTATTCAGGGCTTTAAAAACCAGCAGCACAATTTTAAATTCAGTCCACCACTCCACAGGCAGCCAATGCAAAGAACACAGGGCAAAGATTTGCAAAGACGATGCACGTATTCACCCCCACAAGCAAATATCCAAAACTTGCCTTTATCACTCTTGCACAATTCACAACTTCTTTTACCGCTGAACTCAGTTGAGTACCAAATAATTAAGTAATGGACACAATGTAATCCAAGTTGTAGGTTTTGCCAGTTTGCATAGAGTTAAACAAGCAGCATTTTAGGACAAATAAAGGCAAAAAATACCTTTGTTATAACCACCCATATTCAGACACCTTCAAGGACATGATTTTTGACTGGATTATTTATTTATTTACTTATATATTACTCTGCCCTTCCCACCAAGGCAGATTAGAGAGGTGTCAGGAGAAGGAAGGAAGGATCTTCTGCACAGACACACATTATGACCATGACACAAATAGCAGGGACATAAGGAATTGGGATATGGAAGGTGATAGTGTACTGTTTAGGTATGACAGGGTGGGGAACTTTTTTTCCCTCCAAGGGACCACTCTGAAAATTAGAATATGCTCAGAGACCACATAGAAGTTAGGGCATGGATGCTTCAGGAGTACTTTCTGAATACATTTAAATACTATTCTACAAATACTACACCCCAGTACACTGATATACCTTATCTCATTACACTTTTCTAACATATTCCAGACCAAGTAATATGTCTTCACAGGGAGAAGCAGAATTTGGCTCAGTACTTCTACACTGAAAACAAAAGAAATCCTACATCAGCCAAATTAAAGCCAAACTATTCTGTTCAGCTCTCATCTTCATTAACCTTTCACATCAGATTCAAATTCCATTGGAGGCTGGAATTCTGCAAAGTACTAATAAATTATCCTGACAGAGATTTTTAAAATAATGCTGCATAGAGGTTTTTGAGTTGCCCCCTTCTTGCTTATAAAGACATTTTTCATTTTCATGTAGATATTAATATTAATGTATTGTTGATAACAACCCAAGTTGGCAAGGCACTGACAGTTCAATCAACAATGAACGGCAGAATGAATCATACTACAAAATAATCTACCAAGTCTGTGGATTTCTATGTATGCATGAATTTCAATTACATCCCCACTAATTGCTCTAAAATGAAGACGATTGATTATGTCCCACCAGCTTCATTTCTTCTCCATCAGTAAAGATCTGGGTAGAGATCCAAGTTCTGACTTTAAAGCAATGATTGTTCAGGCTGATCTACGTACAAAAGGAAATCAACACAACAGCAGCCTCATGGATAAACGTCGATGAGTAGGGCCATCTTCAGCAACAATTACCTTCCCACCATTCTTTCTTACCATCCATCTAGCTCCAAATAGTGTAGTAGATCTATTTAGATCAGTAGTGGGGAACCTCCAGCCCATGCCAACTCCAGTCCATGGCTGTTTCCTTTACTATTTGACCCCTTTCCAATTCCTATATCTGACCCATAGATTCACAGGCTGATCCTAAACCCCAAAGAGACACCCACACCCACAACCCATGCATGAAGCATGTACACCCCTATTACAGGGACTGTGGCATGTACACAAACCACACGGAAACCATGCAGAACTCACGCGCACATATGCACCCATACATACGCTGTGCTTCCGGGGGTTCTGGATTGCGCCCCCAATCTTTACCTTCAAGCACTGGAAGAATGAGTTCAGGGGAAGAGAGCAGAGATGTAGGAATGCACTTATGGATAGGGAACAGATCCATAACACAGATTCATGATTTAGACTCTCTCTTTCCCCCATTTTAGCACAACCCCTTAAGTGTCCTCCTGACCCCCAACCCCTAGCCTGCCCATGGAGCTTGTACAAATTTCCATAGTGTCCCATGGTAGGGAAAAGGTTCTTCACCCTAATTTAGACCAAGGAAATAAAGATTAGTCATATTAAACTATTTTTTTTTCCATGGCCAGTAAATTGAATTACTGGGATTAGAAGACCACAGGAATCCAAGGTGTGGCTCTCTCTCAGGATGTTTTTGGATGAGCGAGGAAATCTAGAGGACTGACAAATCCATTCTTTAAAAAGTTACACAGGGAGCGTTTACACACAAGAAGTCTCCAGCCACTATTGAAAACTGGTTTTAAAACCTCAGTTTTACAAATCTAGTTTTAAAAATAATGTGAGAGCTGCTGTTTTTAATGACGGCTGATGACTTCCAGTGCGTCTTGCAGACAAGATCGCTCAGATCCAGAGTAACTTTGACACCGGGTTAGAAGCAGGAAGTGAGGAGCATGAGGTTATGGAGGCACCATCTGGTCAATCTTTCTGGGAAGAGTTTCAGTAAGTGATGCCAGCCGATGCGGTGGATGTCCTGGGGTCTGTTGGGGCCACCAGTTGTGAATTAGATCCGTGTCCATCCTGGTTGGTGAAAACCTCCAGGGAGACATTGGGAACAGTGCTGACGAGGGTGGTTAACGCGTCCCTTCAGCAGGGGAGGTTATCATCCAGCCTCAAGGAGACAGTGGTGCGTCCCCTGCTGAAGAAGCCATCTTTGAATGTGGACGCACTCGCCAGCTACCAACCTGTCTCTAATCTTCCATTTTTAGGGAACGTTTCTGAACGGGCAGTTGCTCGGCAGCGCTAGGTGTATCTGGACAGTATCCGTTTCCTTGACCCTTTTCAATTTGGGTTCCGCCCCGGCTATGGTCCTGATACGGCATTGGTGACCATGGTGGATGATCTCTGCCGGGAGATGGATGCAGGATGTTCGACCTTTTTGATCTTGCCAGATCTCTCGGCCGCTTTTGATACCATGGACCATGGGCTGCTGTTGAGATGGCTGCGAGATCTGGGGGATCTGGGTGGGACGATCCTTGGATGGTTCCGCTCATTCCTCTTGGGTAGAAGCCAGCAGGTGGTGCTGGGGGCTGAAACATCTATCCCCCGGGCCTTGACCTGCGGTGTTCTGCAGGATTCCATTCTGTCTCCACTATTATTTAATGTGTATATGCAGCCCCTGGGGGAGATCGTGAGAGGGTTCGGTGTGCAATGTCACCAATCTGCTGATACTCAGCTCTACCTCTCTTTTTCAAATGACCCAGGTCCTGCTGTCTCGTTACTCTCCCAATGTTTGGAGGCCGTGGCAGATTGGATGCGGCAGAGCAGACTGAAGCTCAACCCCGATAAAACGGAGGTGATGCTGGTGGGGAGAGCGAGGCAGGTGTCGGCCTCCCTGATTGGGGGGGTTTGCCCTCCTGTAGCTCAACAGGTCCGGAGTCTGGGGGTGGTGCTGGATGCAGATCTCCGCCTGGAGCAGCAGGTAGAGAGGGTGATGAAGACTGCCTTCTGCCAGTTGTATCTGGTGCGGAGGTTGCGTCCGTACGTCTCTGGCCCAGACCTGGCCTCCCTCGTCCATGCCTTCATCAACTTGAGGCTGGACTACTGCAACACGCTCTACATGGGGCTACCCTTGTTCCTGGTTCGGAGGCTGCAGCTAGTGCAGAATGCGGCGGCCCGCTTCCTTTCAGAGAAGGATCGCCGGGACCACATAACACCCGTGCACTGGCTGACAATAGCATGCCGAGCCAGGTTCAAGGTATTGGTGTTGATTTATAAGGCTCTTTACAGTCTCAGACCCTCATACCTCAGGGATCACCTCGCCCTCCGCACCCCAGAGCAGCTCCTTCAGTCTGCCGGGGGTGCCTTCTTGGAGGTCCCCTGTGGGGGGCCACAATGGAGAGGGCATTCTTGGTGGCCGTGCCGTGCCTTTGGAATTCCCGCCCGGAGGAAGCTTCAAGCCTTTTAACATTCTGGCGAGTTTGTAAAACCTGGCTGTTCACCCAGACCTTTGGGGAGGGTGGGTTAGTGGGTTTTTATCCTCCTACCCTTTATTATTTTTTATTATTTTTTTGTCCTTTCCCTGTTTTATCTGAAATATTTTTATAACTGTTTTAAATGTTTTTAAGGTTGTTTTATTTTATTTTTCTGAAATTTGTTAGCCGCCCTGTGCTGCTCACAGGAGGGGCGGGGTATAAATGTATTAAAATAAATAAATAAATAACCCACCTCCCTACCCCAGCCTCCCACCCTCCCCTCCGAAGGCCTGGGCGAACAGCCAAGTCTTGCAAACTCATTGAAAGGCCAACAGGACTGGGGCCAGGTGAGCCTCCTCTGGGAGGGAGTTCCATAAATGCGGCCTGGCCACCAAGAATGCCCTCTCCATTGTGCCCCCCCCGTTTTACATGGGGGACCTCCAGAAAGGCACCCCCAGTAGACTGAAGGGATCACTGTGAGGCGTGGGAGGCGAGGCAGTCCCCGAGATATGAGGAGTCCAGACCATACAGGGCTTTATAGATCAATACTAACACCTTGAATCTGGCTTGGTACGCTATAGACAGCCAGTGCAGAGTGCGGAGCACCGGAGTTATGTGCTCATGCCAATCTATCCCCGTAAGGAGACGGGCTGCCGCATTCTGCACTAGCTGCAGTCTCCGAACCAGAAACAAGGGAAGCCCCACATAGAGCGCGTTACAGTAGTCTAGCCTCAAGGTGATGAAGGCATGGATGAGAGTGGCCAGGTCGGGCCCGGAGTTGTATGCCTGAAGCCTCCATACCAGATACAGCTGGCGAAAGGTGGCTTTAGCTACTGCCTCCACCTGCCGATCCAGAAGGAGGCCCGAATCCAAAACCACCCCCAGACTCCGAACCTGAAGAGCAACAAGCGGGCGAACCCCCCACCACGATCAGAGGGGCCAGCACCTCCCTCGCCACCATGTCCAACAATGGTTTCTTCAGCAGGGGGAGCATCACAACCTCCTTGAGGCTGGACGACAACCTCCCCTGCCACAAGGATGCGTTAACCACCCTCGCCAGCACCATCCCCAACGTCTCCCTGGAGGCTTTCACCAACCAGGATGGGCACGGATCAAGTTCACAACAAGTGGCTCTCATAGACCCCAAGACATCGATCACATCGGCCGGCGTCACTTCCTAAAACTCCCCACACAAATATGGACCAGATGGGGCCTCCATCACCTCACGCTCTCTGCCTACTGCCTCTGAATCCGAGCGATCTTGTCTGCGAAGTAAGTGACAAACTCCTCACAGTGGGCCTAGGACACATCCCTGTCCAGGCAGAGGGAGGCCGGACTAACAAGCCCCCACACCACACAAAACAGCTCCGCTGGGCATGACTTCGCAGACGCTATGAGAACAGCAAGGAACTCCTTCCTCGCTGTCTTCGCAGCCTCAACATAGGCCCGAAAATGGGCCCTATGGAGAAGTCAGTCAGAGTCAGACTCAGATCAAGTCAGACGCCAGCATCGCTCCAGCCTCCTGCCTACTTGCTTCATTCCCCGCAGCCCCTCAGCAAACCAAGGGGCCTCGCGGTGACAAGACAGAGGCAGAGGGCATCTCGGAGCCACCCTGTCAATGGCCTCCTCCAGCAAGCTGTTCCAACGCTGGACCAGCTCATCAACAGAGTGACCATCCAGGTCCAAGGTGGAACCTCTTGGAACCTCTAAGGTTTCATCAGCCTCCGAGGGAGGACCATCCTAACTGGTCCCTTCCCCTTCTGGAGGGGGTGCGCTGAGAGGCTGGCCTGAAGGAGATAATGGTATGTCCATGACAAGGACACAGCTCTAACCTCCCCCACAACTGGACCCTCCGCCTCAAGGCTGGAACTGAAGATCAGGTCGAGGGTATGCCCCCCCCCCCACGTGGGTCGGGCAGGTGACCTCCTGGGACAAATCCATGGTTGCCATGGAGGCCATGAATTCTCGCTCTGCCCCGACAAGGCAGGCATCGGCGTGAATGTTGAAGTCCCCCAGGACCAAAGTCCTGGAGGAGCCCAGCACCACCTCCGAGACCAGCTCTGCTAGAGCGGTAAGGGATGCTGCCGGACAGGAAGGGACCCGGTATACCAGCAGCACCCCTAGCTTGCCCCCAGCCAAATCAAACACCACATGGAGGGCCTCAATACCTGAGATCTCCTGAACGGAATATCTCCTAACAGGCCAATCCTCTCTAAAAATAATTGCTACACCTCCTCTCCAGCCACCCGTGCAGGACTGGTGCTACACGGCATACCTGGCCGGAATGAGATTGGCTAAAGTTGGTCTGGCCATCCCATCCAGCCAGGTCTCCATAATACATACGAGGTCCACAGCCCCATCCAAGATTACATCCCGGACAATTGGGGCCTTGTTGACAATGAACCTCGCATTTAGCAACAACAGCCCCCCATGAGTGGACCTTGGACCTGACACCTCCCTCCACCCCAGTGGGGGACTGGTATGCTGCACCTCCCTCAGGCACCTGGGTCCCCTAGGGGCGCAATCCATCCAACCCTCTGGACCATACCGTCCATGCCCAAGAACCACTCCTATGATAACACCCCTCTACCCCTGTCCACCAAATCCTGGCCCCCCCAAACCTGGATGTGGCCTCTCACCCCCCAGACTTACCCCCCCAATCTCCCCTGCCATCCTGCTGCTACCAAGGACTGGCAAGAGACATCCCCCCACCTGGCTTCCTTCTCTCACAGGGGTTGGGTGCCCTCCCCACCACCACCAATAACCCTCCCAATGCCACCCCTGCTGCCACAAGGGATTGGCACTGAGACACCCTCACCAGCCACCCCCTCTAACCACCCCTCCTACTCCCCCCACCCTTCGCCCCTAACCCTGGACACAAAAAAGACCCCTGCCACAAAAACTCCCCAGAGTCCCCTGTTGCCCCAAAGTGCCCATAAGTGCCACGCCCTTTGGTCGTGGCCCTGCGGCTCACAGTGGGAGCCACTGGGCTTTATAGCCCTGGCTACTTCTGGGTGGGGGGAGTGGACAAGCCGGCCCTCATGACTGGCTTCTTTGTTCTGCCCTCCCCTCCCGGCACTCACACAAGTCTTTTCCTTTCCCTGCAAGTGCAGCAGAACGAAGCAGTGGAGCAGAACAGCAGCAGCAACAGTGAACCCCCTCCTCCCCGGCACCAGATGGAATGCAGCGCAGGCAGGCAGGCAGGTAGGCAGGTAGATGGCACAGTTACGGGATTTAGTGATGTTTTATAAATTGTTGTGGGTTTCGTGTTTTTTATTGTTGTTGTTTATATTATTATTATTGTGTTTTTATGATATTGTAAGCCACCCTGAGATGCCGTAGGCATGAGGGGGGTGGCCAATAAATTTAACGAAATTTTAAAAAAATCCTCGGTCGTCTAAAATGCCCTTAGACAAAAGCAAACTGGCCTTCCAAATGGGTTTAACTGCATTCTACAAATGTAGTGTAGTGGATAAGGTGCTAGACTTGGTCCTGGGAAGCCACGTTTAAAATCCTGCACTAGCCATGAGCTCACTGGGTGGCCTTGGGCAAGTCACCTCTCAGCCTCAGTTCCCCATCTGTAAAATGGGAATGTGCAGCTGTCTCTCCCTGTGTTCCCCTCACCCTTGTCCATCTTAGATTGTAAGTCCACTGCGCAGGGACGGGTCTTTGAAAATCTGTGACTCTGAAGTGCTGTGTATGTCTAGTAGCGCTATAGAAATGATTAGTAGTAGTAGTCATAGTATAAATTTATTCCCTTATTAGGCACCATCATATTTAGCTGGGTTCGCCTTAGGCACAAAGACTCCAGAGGTAATAGAATTTTATTAAAGAACCAACACCATCATAACTGTGGGGAGCAACCCTGAAAAGGCCCGCTAGTTGGGGGCCCTCTCCTCCAGTTCTGACTCCGCCCACTGATGTCACCTTTCACCATAGGAAAGGAGATACTGACTCTCCAGCCCTTAAAGTTTCAGTTACATGCCTTACACTACAATCATAATCCTTACAGTCACTACAACCAACCACATGTGCCTCCTTTGGGTACTATGAATATTCCACATGCATATTCAAAACCGGGGCAGATATATAAGCATGCAGGACATAACCTCATGACTTTAGTCATGGAAGACCTGTGTAGCAATGGGTTATAATTTATTAAATTTGTCAATCTTATGATGATGATACATGAAAATCAGTCATGCGTAGTCTCATTTTGATCATTGTGAAACACTGAATATAATGCTTTGGGAAGATATTGTCCAACATTCCAATGCAAAATCTTTAGAATAGGATTTTAGGTACCTTATAAATGACAAATATTGGGCGTTTTCAGATAAGACACTACCCACCCACTATACATGTTGCAGAGCACCCATAGGGCAACACTGCAGCCCAGCAACAAGTATAGTGGGTAAGCAGTGGGTGGAAAGTGTCTTGTCTGAAAAACGCCCATTGTGAGCCAGTCAGAAATCAACCCACAACTCTGACCATGAGCACAACCAGGAGATCCCTGCAGAGACTCGCTAGATGCTCCCTGCATGCTGGCAAGATGTGTCCTCACTCCAGGAACTGGAGATGCAGAGGCAGCAAATGATTTTTTAATGCTAAGGTATAAAGGGACAGGAGAACTATTTAAAGGGATATTAAATATGAGGTTATTTGCTCTGATCCCATATACCAGGCTGAATCACAGCTGTATTTGAAGGTGAAGTGGGGCAACGGGCAGCATGAGCCCCAATCCTCATCACAGCCTGCAAAGCATCTGCTCAGTACTGGTTCACAGGTAACATATGTTGGAGTGTCACCCTGAATTCTTGTTGCAGTATTTCCAGCCTGTACGTATGCAAAATACAGGACAGGAATTATTCAATTCCATGGAGTAGTGCAAAAGTTTTGATTTTTGTCTCCTAATTTAGGATTTTCAAATACTTTTTTAAAGGGACAAAATACCACGATTTCCTACAAGATGAAAATTCTAGGAGATGCCGGATGACTAACTGGCAGAGGTTTAAAAAGAAATGTAAGGAATTATTGTTTGACACAAAGTACAAATTAACTTATGTTCTTGTGTTCATTACTTGTGGAATTCACTGCCATGGGACTTTTCAAAGACCAAGAGCATAGCTGGATTAATTTTTTTTAAAGGATTTAAAAAGTTCACAGAGGGCAGGCCCACGAATAGCTATTAGTCAGGTTGGTGAGACCTCTGACTGTCAGGAGCTAGGAGTGAATGGATCACTCCATTTTGTGACTTGTTTGTGCACTGCTCTCAAAGCAACTGATGCCGGCCACTGTCAGAGACAGGAGGATGGACCATTCATCAGATCCACTATGCTCGCTTCTCACAAATAAGCGTTGTTAATCCAAAATAGAGCAGCTGCAAATAACTCAGACATCACTCTAGAGATGCAGGGTCTCGCCCATTTCTTCCCTTGACTCTTCCACTGAGCTCTCAGTGGGGAGTTCCTATGTGAATCACTGGTTCAATGTAGTACCTCATCCCAGGTGACTCCCTATTCTCTCCTAGGTATGGCCATTTAAGCTCATCAGGTAGCGGTGTTGCCTTAAAGGGTTACCTCCTGTAGATATTTTCTGTTTGTGCTTTGTAAAAATGAGTTATTCCACAAAACAATTTCCTACTTCTAACTCTCTTAAGAATAAGAGTTTATTCTTTATTATTACTATTTATATAGCACTAGAAATGTTCGCCTGGCCCTGAACAACCATAATGAGACAGGTCCCTATCTCAATGGGCTTACACAGCTGATGGTAGAGAAAAGAAAGGAGAGAAGTGGGAGAGGAAGATAGTGTGAGACAGGAATACTTTCATGAAGTTGCTTGAAGGTGCAACATGCTTAGCTTAATTGCAAGAGGAGGTGGAGGGTCCTGAATGATATCATTTGTGAGCTATCTAGGCGGGAAAGGAGCAAGGGAAAGCCTGACAGAAGAGGTAGGTTTTTATTTAGGAGTGAGAGAGCAGAGCACATGTACAGGGAGAGAATTCCAGGCATAGGGGCAGCATGGGAGAAAGAAAGATGGGTTAGGGAACAAGAGACTCCGGGGTGGATGAGGGCAGCAGCAAAGGAGTGAAGTTCCTATACCCTGTCAGTGCAAGAAAACCGATATATGGGCAAACTTTTCAACTATCCATCTCTCTCATTTATTTTGTTGTTTCTGGAGGACATTTACACTTTCATGAATTGGAATAGTCTTCCAACTAACCATGATAAAGATTGTTCCAGCAGTGGTGTTGCCACAACCTAACTCATGATGTACCCAATATGCAAATCAATAGGGATGTGCAAACAGAACGCAGTTCGGTTGTTCGGTCCAGGGACTGAGTTCGGGTTTGGTTCAGTAGAGTTCAGTTCGGTCATTCGGAAATTGGTATCAGTATCAGTATTGGTCTAGCTATCGCGTGATCCCATCAGAAACTGGAAATTCGAGTGTGTGCGGAGCTTGTGTGGAGAGAGCGCGTGTGTGGTGTGGCTGGCTGGCTGTTTGGTTTTGTTTGGTGTGTTTTGGCTGTGTTGGACTGTGTGTTGGTTTGGCTGTGTTTTGGTGGTTGGTGAGAGTTGTGGGTGTGTTTTGTTTGGCTGTTTTTGTGGGATTGAGGGGGGGAAATGAAGATTTTTTTAATAGGAACTGGAAGAAGGTCAAGGTGGAGGAGGAAGAGGTTGCTGGACCTTCTGTGGTGGTGATGGTGGTTGGCTCCTCAGCAGAGTAGCAAGAGGGCACAGGTGCTGCCAGGTTTGTAAACTTTATTTTTACTTTGAGGACAAGAATACTACTATCCTTTAGAGCGAGCTCACTGGCATTCGGGTGGGTGGGTGGTGGGCAGTCAGGTACAAACAGTGGGCATCAGCGGGTGGCAGTGGATGTCTGCCAAAGAGAGAGAAGGTGTGGGGGGCTCTTTCAGTAGTCAGACATGAGTCGAAGGAACCACCCAAACACGTGCTGTCTCCCGGTGCCATCCCTAGCACCCCAAGAAGGGTAGGATTTGCACGTGCCAACAAGGGTCTCTCCATTGACATCCCTAGCACCCCAAGGGCAGGATTTGCACGTGTCAACAAGGCTCTCTCAATTGCCATCCCTAGCACCCCAAGAAGGGCAGGATTTTCATGTGCCAACAAGGGTCTTTCCATTTGCCATCCTTAGCATCCCCTAGCACCCCAAGGAAGGAGGACTAGAGACATCATCATAAATGCATGATATTATTTAGGTGTTAATTGTTTGTGTGTTCCTGATTCAGAGAGGGTGATGATGCCACCCAGGCCCCCAGAACCCATCAAGGCGGAGGTCGCCGCTGCCAGAAAGCAGGCATACAAGGTCAGCTGTCTGGCAGTGGTATCACAAGCCGAAAGGTGCCAGATACACCAACTGCACAGTAAGGCACGGGGGCTGGAACAACAGGGAATGGATTGCCCTATGTCCTGTTAGGAAGTCCACTGCAGAGAGAGATTGGCTGCCCTCCCACTTGTGGAGACAGAATGCAGGCAGGGCTTGACAGACCATTGGTCTGACACAGTATGGCACTTCTTATGTTTCTATCTTTTTATGATCTTTAGATCTGCAGCAAAAAAATAAAGCATGGCTCGCTTGGGACCACATCGGGGCTGATAGTCCACATAGAGAACATGCACGAACTAACGGCGGCACGGAGGGACTCTGGCATGAACGAGCAGTGCCGGAAGAAGGGGGGGAAGGCACAGCAAAAGTGCCACCACCAGGACAGCCCTTCCCCCTCATCCAGCACTCTGAGGAATCCCCCCAGGAATCAGAAGCTGCAAGGGTTTTTCAGGCCCAAGTGGAGAAGCCAACCTGGAACTTTATGGACGGGCTATGGCTGCAAGCCCTGATGATGGAGAACTGGCTGGTGGAATGGTTCCAGGAGGTCAAGGTGCGGGAACAGAAGGTGCAGGCGTATTCCCAGTACATCTGCACCGAGATCGCTGACCTGGAACTCTACCACCAGTTGGTCTCGAGGTGGCAGGCAGCCATGGCAGGGGCCGTGAACTTTGCCCTCCAGAACAGGTACCAAATGCCGGAGCATGCGGTGCCCACCCCTAGGTCCCATGCACCTCTTTTGCCTTTCCCTCAAGTTCTGGGGGAGAAGCCCAAAGACTAGACCTATTAAGTTTCCTTTCTTTTTATATATATTAATGTTTGGTTTTGGTTTGATAAGGTGGTGGTGGTGGTTGTTGTTTAAAAAGTGTTAATAAAAGTTATATTTGTTATGAGATTTGTTTGACATGTCCAATCTTTTATCCCTCTGTGCTGAAGTTCTGGCAGGTGGTAGAATCTCATACAGATTGCCGATCCCTACCAGCAGCACCACATGTAGCATAGGTATTAACCCAAAATGTGCCAGCAGCAGGATCTCAACTTGCAGACAGCCCCCCAGGAGGAGCAGGGCTTGTGTCTGTGTGGGTGTGCCAGAAAGAGAGTGTCCTTTTGGCAGCCGGGCATCAGGCAGCAGGTGCTGGGCAGAGGGACTCTTTAAGCAGCTTTAGCGGGCATCCGTGGGTGGGTGCGGAGGAGTAGACTGTGGGGGGGCAGGCTTGCAGGTGAGCACCGGTGTCCACTAGCCAGTGACCAGTCAGGTACGAGCAGCAGCAACACGCAGATGATGGATCTTAGAACTAGAGAATATAGATACATAGGAGTTACTTAGTATAGTTATAGAGATAGTGATAGTGTTAGTGTGTACCTAGTAGTTATTCAGTTTTGATATTTTAGAGTGTATGTGTAGAACTAGGCCTACTGCTAGGGCTTCTGGATGCAGTGGAATGGAATGACAGCCCCCCGTGACTGGAATGATGGTCCCAGAATCTCGATGATGGTTCATGGGGCTGGCATGACTGATTGCTTCAGGTACAGTGGAATGACAGCCTATGGGAGTTGAATGATGTCCCTAGAATTAGTTCTTCATTGGGCACATTTCATTCACTCGTGTGATAGGTGGTAGCAGGTATAGGAATGCACACAACACAGGCAGACACAAACTATGTTGTGTTATATTCCATCTCATTGTGGTAGGTTTGCTGCTAGATGTGGGCATCGGGCATGAGCAAAGATGAGAGCTTTTCCTGGTTCTGGCAGGTGGCAGCTTGAGCTGGATAAACCTTTCCCCCTCTACCACCATCTCGCTCGTTCTAGCTGGGAGCGTCTCTCTCTCCCTCCCCCTCTCTCTCTCTGGCCATATAGTGCAGGTGACAGCATGGGTGGGATTGTGTCTGTCTCTCCTAGCAGTGGGGAGACTCACTCACTCTCTCTTATTTCTCTCTCTCTCGGCAGCAACTGGGGCAGGCAGACAGGCAGCGTAGCATGAGAGGGATGAAGGCAGGCTGAGGCAGGCTTTGAGCTTGGCGGTAACCTGGGCAGGCAGACAGGCAGCGTGGCATAAGAGGCAGTAGGGAAGGGAGGCTGGGACCTTGGCAGGGCACTTGGATAGGATGGCGAAAACTGTGCAGTGCGAGAGTGAGAAAGAGAGAGTGCCAGTCAGATTGGCAGGCCGAGATCGTCTAGCTAGAAGCCGGCTGGCAGGATTACAGTTTGTTTCCCAATGCCACCCTGTGTCATGTGGTCAGTCAGATAAGCCATCTAGTATGAGAGGGGGTGGCAGGGAGGGCGCCGGGCATTGGGGGGAGGGACAGCACCTCAGCAGCACAGCAGCAGTAGCCCAGATTGAGGAGGAGGAGCCCTGTCCCAAGATTGCCCCTGGCATGGGATGACGTGTGCCACTGCACCATCACTCCTTGTCCAGGGGCAGCTCGGGGAATCCCAGCAGCAGAAGGTTCACCTTGATGAACAACAACTGCTGCACCAACTTGGTCCCCAGTCTGAGGCGGTGCGGGGAGCAAACATCCCCTGCCATAGAGAACACCCGCTCACTGGGGACACTCGGTGGGCAGAACAGTATACCCTTGGCCACTTTCAACAGGCCCGGCCACATGTTGGTCTTGCCAACTCAGTAGGCCAAGGGATCACTGCTGGGATCGGTGCATGGCTCCTCCTCCAGGTAGGTCTTCACGGATGCTGAGGCGCCATCATACTCCCTCTGGTAGCTTTGCCTGGGCACCACCTCCACCACTGCCCTCAGTCACACTGCTTGCCCTATTGTGGAGGACCCCATGCTCCTCAGAGTGGCCTGCACATAGGCTGAGCTGCTTCTGCTGCTGTTGCCAATAGGGGTGCTGCTGCTGGTCCTGCTACCACTAGGGCTGGGGGCAGGGATAGACTCAGCTGGTTGAAAGGGGTGGCTACTCCAACCATCCCCAGGGGTGTCCTGCTGCATAGCCCGCTCTGCCCGCTGAACCCTCTCCACCAGGTCACCCTTCCAGTGGCCATAGAGCTGTGTTTGGCATGTCATGCTGCCCTTGACCCTGGGGTCCAGCATTGTTGCCAGGACATATTCCTCCTGCAGCAGGAGCTCATCAAACCACACCTTCAGCCCTGCCTTCAGCTGCTGCGCTAGGTCAAGCGCCTCATCGGCCAGCTTCCTGCCCTCAGGGCCACAATCCTGCCACCCGAGAATCTTATCCAGCCTTCTGTGGAAACTCTGGAGCAGAGGGGTCACCTGGTGAGGGTGGCAGTGGAGCTGCTCACGATCTCTGTCTCGGAAAGGAACGGTCTGAGTACAAAGACGGTGTGAGCCAGATCTCCCATTCCGCCCCATCGTATCCTGGAGTTGCCCCGCTGTCTGTCACCAGTTGAACCTGCTGCAAGGCGGCTTTCTGCTCAAGAAGCCGATCGAGCATCAGGAAGGTGGAATTCCACCATGTGGAGACATCCTAAACCAGCTGGTGCACTGGGGAGCCTTGCTCGGCCTGCTTCGCCTGGAGGAGCTTGCTGCCCTTCATGCTCCGGTTAAAGAACCCAGTCAGCTTCCTCCCCTGCTTGATCAGGGAGCTAAGGGTGCATGCCCCAATCCCCTTATCCCCCAAGCCCAGCGCGTCCCTGACCACCAGGTGAAGGATGTGTGCGGTGCAAGGGATGCTGATGAAGCCCCCGTCACAGACTGCCTTCAGTATATTTGCTGCATTGTCCATCACGACACACCCCTTGGTGAAGGGCGCGCCTGGCATGACCCACTCCCTCACTATAGTGATCAGGGCTGCCTTGATGTTCCTAGCAGTGTGGGGGTTGTCCATTACTTGTGCCTGAAGCAGGGCCCACCTGTACCCTGCTTCGGGACCCCTCCTGCCACTGGCAAATGCTGCCTCTNCAGTCAGGTACGAGCAGCAGCAACACGCAGATGATGGATCTTAGAACTAGAGAATATAGATACATAGGAGTTACTTAGTATAGTTATAGAGATAGTGATAGTGTTAGTGTGTACCTAGTAGTTATTCAGTTTTGATATTTTAGAGTGTATGTGTAGAACTAGGCCTACTGCTAGGGCTTCTGGATGCAGTGGAATGGAATGACAGCCCCCCGTGACTGGAATGATGGTCCCAGAATCTCGATGATGGTTCATGGGGCTGGCATGACTGATTGCTTCAGGTACAGTGGAATGACAGCCTATGGGAGTTGAATGATGTCCCTAGAATTAGTTCTTCATTGGGCACATTTCATTCACTCGTGTGATAGGTGGTAGCAGGTATAGGAATGCACACAACACAGGCAGACACAAACTATGTTGTGTTATATTCCATCTCATTGTGGTAGGTTTGCTGCTAGATGTGGGCATCGGGCATGAGCAAAGATGAGAGCTTTTCCTGGTTCTGGCAGGTGGCAGCTTGAGCTGGATAAACCTTTCCCCCTCTACCACCATCTCGCTCGTTCTAGCTGGGAGCGTCTCTCTCTCCCTCCCCCTCTCTCTCTCTGGCCATATAGTGCAGGTGACAGCATGGGTGGGATTGTGTCTGTCTCTCCTAGCAGTGGGGAGACTCACTCACTCTCTCTTATTTCTCTCTCTCTCGGCAGCAACTGGGGCAGGCAGACAGGCAGCGTAGCATGAGAGGGATGAAGGCAGGCTGAGGCAGGCTTTGAGCTTGGCGGTAACCTGGGCAGGCAGACAGGCAGCGTGGCATAAGAGGCAGTAGGGAAGGGAGGCTGGGACCTTGGCAGGGCACTTGGATAGGATGGCGAAAACTGTGCAGTGCGAGAGTGAGAAAGAGAGAGTGCCAGTCAGATTGGCAGGCCGAGATCGTCTAGCTAGAAGCCGGCTGGCAGGATTACAGTTTGTTTCCCAATGCCACCCTGTGTCATGTGGTCAGTCAGATAAGCCATCTAGTATGAGAGGGGGTGGCAGGGAGGGCGCCGGGCATTGGGGGGAGGGACAGCACCTCAGCAGCACAGCAGCAGTAGCCCAGATTGAGGAGGAGGAGCCCTGTCCCAAGATTGCCCCTGGCATGGGATGACGTGTGCCACTGCACCATCACTCCTTGTCCAGGGGCAGCTCGGGGAATCCCAGCAGCAGAAGGTTCACCTTGATGAACAACAACTGCTGCACCAACTTGGTCCCCAGTCTGAGGCGGTGCGGGGAGCAAACATCCCCTGCCATAGAGAACACCCGCTCACTGGGGACACTCGGTGGGCAGAACAGTATACCCTTGGCCACTTTCAACAGGCCCGGCCACATGTTGGTCTTGCCAACTCAGTAGGCCAAGGGATCACTGCTGGGATCGGTGCATGGCTCCTCCTCCAGGTAGGTCTTCACGGATGCTGAGGCGCCATCATACTCCCTCTGGTAGCTTTGCCTGGGCACCACCTCCACCACTGCCCTCAGTCACACTGCTTGCCCTATTGTGGAGGACCCCATGCTCCTCAGAGTGGCCTGCACATAGGCTGAGCTGCTTCTGCTGCTGTTGCCAATAGGGGTGCTGCTGCTGGTCCTGCTACCACTAGGGCTGGGGGCAGGGATAGACTCAGCTGGTTGAAAGGGGTGGCTACTCCAACCATCCCCAGGGGTGTCCTGCTGCATAGCCCGCTCTGCCCGCTGAACCCTCTCCACCAGGTCACCCTTCCAGTGGCCATAGAGCTGTGTTTGGCATGTCATGCTGCCCTTGACCCTGGGGTCCAGCATTGTTGCCAGGACATATTCCTCCTGCAGCAGGAGCTCATCAAACCACACCTTCAGCCCTGCCTTCAGCTGCTGCGCTAGGTCAAGCGCCTCATCGGCCAGCTTCCTGCCCTCAGGGCCACAATCCTGCCACCCGAGAATCTTATCCAGCCTTCTGTGGAAACTCTGGAGCAGAGGGGTCACCTGGTGAGGGTGGCAGTGGAGCTGCTCACGATCTCTGTCTCGGAAAGGAACGGTCTGAGTACAAAGACGGTGTGAGCCAGATCTCCCATTCCGCCCCATCGTATCCTGGAGTTGCCCCGCTGTCTGTCACCAGTTGAACCTGCTGCAAGGCGGCTTTCTGCTCAAGAAGCCGATCGAGCATCAGGAAGGTGGAATTCCACCATGTGGAGACATCCTAAACCAGCTGGTGCACTGGGGAGCCTTGCTCGGCCTGCTTCGCCTGGAGGAGCTTGCTGCCCTTCATGCTCCGGTTAAAGAACCCAGTCAGCTTCCTCCCCTGCTTGATCAGGGAGCTAAGGGTGCATGCCCCAATCCCCTTATCCCCCAAGCCCAGCGCGTCCCTGACCACCAGGTGAAGGATGTGTGCGGTGCAAGGGATGCTGATGAAGCCCCCGTCACAGACTGCCTTCAGTATATTTGCTGCATTGTCCATCACGACACACCCCTTGGTGAAGGGCGCGCCTGGCATGACCCACTCCCTCACTATAGTGATCAGGGCTGCCTTGATGTTCCTAGCAGTGTGGGGGTTGTCCATTACTTGTGCCTGAAGCAGGGCCCACCTGTACCCTGCTTCGGGACCCCTCCTGCCACTGGCAAATGCTGCCTCT
>QEPC01007489.1:2440471-2459725 GCA_003113815.1 Sphenodon punctatus | reverse complement strand
CTGACACTGCTGATGAGGCTCCTGCTGCTGTTCTTCCCCCCAGCAGGAATACTGCTCCTACTGCTAGAGGCAGCAGTTGGTGCAGGATGCTTGCCTGCTGAAGGAGGCAGGCGACTGGCCAGCATGGCAGGTGCAGTTGGAAACCTGCTGGCATCCACTGCCCCTGCCTGTCCACTTAGCAGCAGAGTGCTGTCACTGTGGTATGACTTCAGGTGCCTCGCCATGGCAGTTGTCCCAAGGTTGGTGAGCAACTGCCCACGCTTCACCACCTTATTGCACACAGTGCACTGCACCTCCCTGGGATCATCCACCCACATCTGCTTGAAATGTGCCCAGACAGATGATTCCCCCCCCCCTTGCCTTATGACCCACCCAGGGTGATGCACTGCTGCTGCCAGCACTGCAGGGAGGGGCAGAACTTGGTGGTGACAGAGCTCTGGGAGGAGGGACAGCCATCGACTCAGCTCCAGACATCTCCTCTGTGGGACTAGTGTCTTCTTCTGCCTCACTGTCCCCAATCACTGTGATGTCCCATGAAGGGGAGTACTGGGACCCTGAGGCTTGACTGCCCACCATGCTACTGCCACTCTCCCTGTGCCCCCTATAGCTGCTGCTGCTGCTCCTCCTCTCCCTGCGGCCATTGCCCAGGGATCGGGCCCTGCGTCTAGCAGCCAGGGTGGGATCCTGCACAAGAATGCACAACACAAAAAGATATATATATATATATATATATATAAAAATCTTTTTGTGTTGTGCATTCTTGTGCATATATATATATATATATATATATAAATAAAATCTTTTGGTGTTGTGTTTATATATATATATATATAAATTCAATTTTTTAAATCTAATATATATATCTACACACTAACTCTATCTATAGTATTAACTATTCTAAAATCTATTTAACTATATCTACAAAGGCCTAGTTCTACACATACACTCTAAAATATCAAAACTGAATAACTACTAGCTACACACTAACACTATCACTATCTATCTCTATAACTATACTAAGTAACTCCTATGTATCTATATTTTCTAAAATATGTATCTATCTATCTATGTAATATTACATAGGGATTTCAGGGGGAAACACAGACAGCTCACACCAAACACCACAAGGAGAGGTACAAAACTGAAATCAAACCTAAATCAATCTAATCCTACTCTAATTAAATCCAAAAACAGGGGAAGGGAATCAGGGATGGAAAAGAGGAGGGAAGGATTCAATGGAGGGTATGGAGAAAAAACACAGGGAGGAGTAAAAAAATAAACACACCACCTAAATCTAGCTAATCTAAATAAATGATAATATGGAGGTAAATGTGTGGGATGGGTGAAATAGGAGGAGGATGGCAATGGATTAGGAATAGGAAGGAACAAAAACTGCTGGGAGAGGGAGCCTTCTGAAAATGTCTGGTGTCAGGAACAGTGGCTAGCTCAGAAGGGGTTGGAAGGGGAGAGGGCAATGAGTTTTGTTACTTGCTGCGCCCGCCTTAGCACAAACCCCATTGGCTCTGTGCAGCCTAGCCCCATGTCCAATTACCGACTGCGAAGCCAGTGGTCTTAATAGAAAAGGGGTGGTGATTGGGCAGGCTGGCTGCTACTCCAAGTCTCTCCACCCCTGATGCCTGGACGTCTGCGCCTCAGCTGACACCCCCTCCCCGCCCCCCGTGTCAGGTAGTGGTCGCGTTTCTCCCACCCAAACTCATCCGAACTCAATCCGAACGTGGCCAAATTGTTCTGTCGTTTCACAGTTTGGATCGAGTTCGGGTTCGGTCGGTTCGGGTTGGGTCGTCTGAACAGACCAAGTTCAGTCCGAACTCCGAACTTCCGAACCACGTTCACGCATCCCTACAAATCAAACTTGCAAACCCAGCAGTTTTTGCATAGTCCTCATGCCCATCTTAACCTGGTGTATGTTATCCAGCTCTAGAAACACTACATACAGTGAGTGATTTTCTGCAGGGGTGCACTATTTAATCATATTTTATTTAATAACTGTCATTTAATAACTATCTTTTAATATTGTACCCTTGTACCTGCAATATATAAAGACACAAAAAATAACATTTTTATTGGTAGGTTGACTTGGTTGAAGTTTACAATAAACCAAGCTAGTGTTCCACCATTAACTTGTATTAACAGTTTGAAATATTTGTGGGTACTGCTGTGAAAAATGTAATGACCCTATTATATGTGAAAACTTAATCTTCTGTCCTAAAATTCAGAAGACAACCCTTCCATATCTGAGTCAAATTATTACACATCCAATCAAGAAAAGAGGATGGAGGCAGTCCTCTCTCCATTGCCTTACAATAGCATATTTCCCAGTTGGAAAAAATCAGCCTCTGTGTATTTGGTTGGGTATACATGAGCCATTAACCCTTAAGATTACTCCTCAGGAAAAGAGAACTCTATATTTGGGCCTTTGAATTATATTCTTGATACTTCCAATTAGTATATTTTTAACAGGCAATTTACATGTCAATATGCTCCAAACTTCTCTCTTTATTACACTGCTCCCTGAGAATGACCTCAAATATTTTAACAATGGGCTGAAACAAAAACCTTTCCTAGTTAGCATGCAATACCAGCTGTACAATCACCAGCAAGGCATTTGTCTAGAACTGGTTCGATATGATCACCAAATATTTAAATTCACAGCTTTAATATTCACAAAAGGTTCTGGTCAAAAAGAATTGGACTTCCTTCTAGTTTACACCTATTAATTTTTCCCTCCCCTCACTGCACATTTACACACACAACCCCCCCCCACACACACACACACACTTTCAGTACTCCCTTACTTATTTTATGCTGCATTGTAAATAGCCACCCTGGGTGCAGCCACATGAGCTAGGGCAGGCCCGATCCCCTGCCAGCCACTAGGAGGGCGAATGCAGCTGCCACACTTTAACCCAATGAGAAGAGCTTGCCGAATGAGCAGCCCCACCATGGGGAAACCAGGCAGTTGGGCTGCCGTCACCAGTCCTGTCACACCACAGGGCAGGCTGAGGAGCTGGCCACACAAGCGGGTGGGCGGCCTCACTCCTCCCACCATCCACCGGGCCGCCCAGTACCCCACCCCCATCCGTGATGTACAGTCATGGCAAACGGGCAGAAGAAGCCAAGACAGCCATGTCTGCCCATCCTCCTCAGAACTCTGGGAGGGTGGGGGAGCTTCCCCATCAGCACTGGGAACCGCATAGCAAGCCAGCCAGCCGAATCAGTCCCACCACCCACAGAATGCACACCCATCGAGCAAGGCACTTACACTACAGAAAGGGAATGCTAATGAAGGAAAGGGAAGCAGCAGCAAGCAGTCCAAACAAACAATCCCCTGGCATGCTCCCAGCGCTGCCCCTCCCAGGCCCTGATCACCACATAAGGCATGGGCCCATCACCTGAGAGCATCCCTCCCCAGCAGTCTGCAGGACTGGAAACTTGAGCTGGGTTGCCCAGTGTGTGCACAGAGGGTCCAAGCATCCTTTCACTGGGGCCGGTAAAGAAGCATAACAGGATCCCATCCCATATACACAATCACATGAGTCATGAAAGAAGCATACCTATCTTAATTCCAAAATGACGTAGACAGACCCATATCACTTCGCAGCTTTAGTTTTCTGGACTTATACATTGCAAAATCACAAATTACCTCAATAAAGTAAATTCTGCTTACAGGCTCACACTCAATAGAAAAAACAGCAAGGTGACCTAAGCATTCTCATGCTAATGGACTTGTAGACTGGGTCCACCTAGGCCCCCAAGCCCTGGTACACTGCATCCATATCCCCACCCCCCATGTTTGGACCCAGGCACAGTGGTACCCCCAGAGCTGGACATGTGTCCATAGACAGCCACACAGGAGGGTGGCTGTTCTACCATTCACTGTACATCATCCCCCATCCACACCAGACACCACCACCACCACCCCAAAAGTCACCCCTTCCCCATAACCCGGTTGGGAACAGCAGGCACCGGCAGGAGTAGCTGCCATGGGGTTGACACCCTCAAGACAGAAAGACCCTACAAAACCTGTATGGGGAGCAGTGCTAGCTGCTCACAAGCCAGAGAAAAAGCAGGACACCATTTCACAAGTTAAAGGAACTAGCCAGGTCTGTGATTTAATTAATGGCCAGCTCCCCTCACGCAGACTCTCCCCAGCCAGAAACCCTCAGTGCCTCAGACATGTGCACACCAGGCTATGTCCACAGGCAATCCATATTGGGTGAGGAGGGAACAGACCACCACCCTTGGATCATTAGAGAGGAGGCCAGGACAAGAGTACCCTATGCAGGGCAGCCCTAACATGTAGCTCCCAAGGACAGGACACATCTACCTGTTTCCCAGGGGCGGCCAGTGGGTTTTTAGTTTGGAGGGGCAGTAAGGTTGTCTGGCCTGCCAGTGGCAAAGCCGCCAGTGGGTCGGCGAGCCGGTGGGCAGAGCCAGGGTAATGGTAGGCAGAGCCAGGGCAACGGTAGGCGGAGCCAGGGCAATGGTAGGCAGAGCCAGGGCATAACCCAGCAGCAAGGAGTTCCCAGGGTTAACATCGGATGGAAGAAAACACAGTCTACATGCACATCAAGTTTAAAATAAATAATGTATANCCTTGGATTCTATACAGCATAGTGCTAACCCCCCTCTGATTCATATCCCTGTAGCCTAACCTTCACAGTAGCCAAACTGTCATCTCACTGTCTGGATCTCACTCCACCTGGTGCTCTCTCTGTTCGAGACGAGGCTCTTGCATGGAAGATACCGATTTATACTACTGGCTAGGCCTCAGTCCTACCTACAGTCAATTGTTTAAAAGTGATCAAGCAGCCCCTTTGAAGCCCTTTGATCTAAGGTGGGGCACTCACACAGCTGCTAAAGCAATCTGCCACTCTCAACAGTGAGCTGAGCTTCTGCAAGAGCCCCTCCCTAGAACAACTTGGGGTAAGTTTCTGGCTTCAGTTGGCTATGCTGTCCCTATTTACTTACTGTCTTTATTTTCCTACTTAGATGTTTTCCCTGAGGTTTTTAGTTTGTTTATTATTACTTACACTGGGGTTACGCTCTCTTCTTTAGATTTCTTAGAGGATTTCTATGCTAACTGCTCCAGCGAAGCCTTCCAGTTTCCCCAGTAGGATGTGGTTGTGGTCCCACTGGCAACCCTGTCCCCCTGCCTTTATGTCTCCCCCTCCCCCCCAAATGGTTCTTGCAGCCTGTGAGGAACATGCATGTTCCAGGCTCAGAGACCACATTCTGGGTCCCCCTGGAGCTCGTACTATTGCTCTTGGTGGGAGTGAGCCACGAGACAGCCTCTTCTCCCTGCCCCTGGCAGCCTCAGCCTCTTCTCTGTGGGAAGCCTCTCCACCCATGAGGAGAGGCTGCTGTGGATGGGACTGCAGGGCTGGTCTTGGGTTGGGGGGAGTGGGTTTGAGAAACAGCAGTGGTGGCTCCCCCTGCAGGAAATTTGGGCCAGTGCCCCCCAAAACACTGCAGGCTACCGGCGCTAAAACTGTTTTTTATTTTATTTTTTTTAAATGCTGCCGCTTATGACAGCTACAGCAGCCTCTGAGCTGCTGCAGAGGCTGCTGTAGCAGTCACTGTGTTCTTCTCCCTTCGGGGACTGACACGCTGGGAGTGGGTCCCCGAAGGGACCAAAAGGCTCAGCTGCTCAGCCGCCCAAAGCGTTTTCCTATGGAAAATGCGATTTGGGTGGCTGAACTTCTCCATCCACAACACGCATGGGACGTGCTGTGGAGGGAGGGGCAAAGCCTTTCCATTGCGCTCAATGGGCGCAATGGAAGATCTCGCCAGGGCGGTCACGCTGACAGCCCTGGCGAGATAGCTTGACTCGGGGGACTGAGGCAGGGAGGAAGCGCGCATGCGCGCTTCCTCCCTGCCTCAGTCCCCCGAGTCAAGCTATCTCGCCAGGGCTGTCAGCGTGACCGCCCTGGCGAGATCTTCCATTGCGCCCATTGAGCGCAATGGAAAGGCTTTGCCCCTCCCTCCACAGCACGTCCCATGCGTGTTGTGGATGGAGAAGTTCAGCCACCCAAATCGCATTTTCCATAGGAAAACGCTTTGGGCGGCTGAGCAGCTGAGCCTTTTGGTCCCTTCGGGGACCCACTCCCAGCGTGTCAGTCCCCGAAGGGAGAAGAACACAGTGACTGCTACAGCAGCCTCTGCAGCAGCTCAGAGGCTGCTGTAGCTGTCATAAGCGGCAGCATTTAAAAAAAATAAAATAAAAAACAGTTTTAGCGCCGGTAGCCTGCAGTGTTTTGGGGGGCACTGGCCCAAATTTCCTGCAGGGGGAGCCACCACTGCTGTTTCCCAAACCCACTCCCCCCAACCCAAGACCAGCCCTGCAGTCCCATCCACAGCAGCCTCTCCTCATGGGTGGAGAGGCTTCCCACAGAGAAGAGGCTGAGGCTGCCAGGGGCAGGGAGAAGAGGCTGTCTCGTGGCTCACTCCCACCAAGAGCAATAGTACGAGCTCCAGGGGGACCCAGAATGTGGTCTCTGAGCCTGGAACATGCATGTTCCTCACAGGCTGCAAGAACCATTTGGGGGGGAGGGGGAGACATAAAGGCAGGGGGACAGGGTTGCCAGTGGGACCACAACCACATCCTACTGGGGAAACTGGAAGGCTTCGCTGGAGCAGTTAGCATAGCAATCCTCTAAGAAATCTAAAGAAGAGAGCGTAACCCCAGTGTAAGTAATAATAAACAAACTAAAAACCTCAGGGAAAACATCTAAGTAGGAAAATAAAGACAGTAAGTAAATAGGGACAGCATAGCCAACTGAAGCCAGAAACTTACCCCAAGTTGTTCTAGGGAGGGGCTCTTGCAGAAGCTCAGCTCACTGTTGAGAGTGGCAGATTGCTTTAGCAGCTGTGTGAGTGCCCCACCTTAGATCAAAGGGCTTCAAAGGGGCTGCTTGATCACTTTTAAACAATTGACTGTAGGTAGGACTGAGGCCTAGCCAGTAGTATAAATCGGTATCTTCCATGCAAGAGCCTCGTCTCGAACAGAGAGAGCACCAGGTGGAGTGAGATCCAGACAGTGAGATGACAGTTTGGCTACTGTGAAGGTTAGGCTACAGGGATATGAATCAGAGGGGGGTTAGCACTATGCTGTATAGAATCCAAGGACACTACACTCTTGGAGTGCTAAATAACATTTTAAAAGGAAACAAAGTTATAGTAATACGGTGCCCTATATTATGGAGTGGCCAGTAGCCACCTCGACTTGCCACTCATACCAGCAGTTGTAACGAACCATCCTTTCATGTCCTGACAAGATGCCTGCATTTTACCGGGCTGTGGTGGTGATTGAAAAATGGGTCATTGAAGAACCAGCATGTTTTCAGTATCTTAATCACTATCTTTATCAAGGTCCTGGAGACCCAATTCAATTTGGTTAACTTACAGATGTTAATGCTTGCATGGGTGGCAAGTTAAGGCAGGTGCACATGCACATAGTAGTACATCATGTAGCACCCCATACAAAAGAAGCGACAGACGCGATTCATATATACTAGTGAGTCATGTGAGTGACTCATGTTTCTGGTGTGTAGAACACCAGATCCTTTCATGGCAAGGGAGTTTAGGTGTGTGAGAGTTTACCCTGGCATCTGTAACTTCACTCCTTTATTCCTGCCTTAACTTTCAATTTCCTTGCCTGTTGGTGGTGGATTGGAATTGTTAGTGATGTATATTTCAAGTGGTTTTGGGGGGCGGGGGAGGATGCTAATTCACTTTCAGAATTATTCATGAAAGAGTTTTTTGGATAGTTAGAAAAGGCTGGGTAAGGGTTTATTTGGTAGGATAATTGTATTCCTTCCCAAAGGATTGTTTGGGTTGGTTGGAAAGGGTAGGATAGGGTTTTTGGGTAGGAATGGGTTCTTTGCTCTGGATAGGGTTTAATTTTTTTTGGTAGGAATCTATATAACCCCAAGCTGTTTGCAGGAAGGGTGGGGTATAAATATATTTATTAAATAAATAAATAAATAAATATAGATTTAATCTTAGTTAAGAGGACAGTTAAATAGGGAGATGCAGGTAGAAGTATAGCAGCAGGGTGAGGGCTATTCAGTATTTGCACCCAGTGTAACACATACAATTATTTTTCTCTTGGGGGAAGGTCTTATGTGTGCAGCTGATGCAAAGAGCCCCTGGCTGTCAGAGAAAGAGTGAAGTCTCTGGAGGCTAGAGTGGCTGAGCTGGAGGAGCTGAGGCAGACAGACTTTTTTGAGACGACCTTCAGGGACATAGTAGAGCAGTCCTGCCTCTGCTCCTGCAGCCCCTGCACTGTTTTGGAGAATGGATCTTGGGGAAGGAGGGCATCAAGCTGGTATGGTGGGAAATGATCCCGTAGTTGGGACATGCCTTTCAGATGTCACAGTATCCTCTTGCACGGAGGATACCTCTCCAAGGGGGGGACCCCAACTGTCAGGAACAGGACAGCTATAGTAGTGGATGATTCGTTCATCAGGAACATAGATAGTTGGGATTGTGACAGTTGTGAGAACCACATAGTCAATTGACTGCTGGATCCAATGGTCACGGACCTCACACTATGTCTAGACAGATTTTTAGTGAGTGCTGGAGAGGAGCTGGTTATGGTCCACGTCAGCACCAGTGGCATAGGCAGGACTAGAAAGGAGATTTTGGAGGCTAAATTTAGACTTCTAGGAAGCAAGCTGAAATCCAGAACCTCTAGGATAACGTTCTCTGAAATGCTTCCTGCTTCCAGCACAGGGCCCCAGAGGCAGGCTCTGCTCCAGAGTCTCAGTGTGCGGATGAAATGATGGTGCAGGGAGGAAGGATTGAGATTTGTTAGGAACTGGGGAACCTTTGGGTAAGAGAATGGGCTCCACCTTAACCAAAATTTTACAAGACTGCTAGTGCTAAATGCCAAAAAGGTGATAGAGGAGTTTTAATACTAAGATCTGGGGGAAAGCTGAAAGTTGATGTGGAGCATGTGGTTCAGATGGAGGTAACCCAAAGGGATGCCAACATTCGTAGTGATACAGTGCATTCCAGTAAAGAGGACAGAAAAGAATCGGAGGGAGAACAGACAGACATTAGTATGGAACGTCAACTAATTAGAGGTGAATGAATAACTATATCCATATGTACAAGAAACTCACATGAACATTTATTAAACATGAATATCTACAAATTGTTGTATAAATAAATATACAATATAGTAATCATATAAATACAATACAGTAATAAAAGCTTCTAATGTTTGGTGCTAAATAAAGACCTAGACATAATGGGAATCTCAGAGACCTGGTGGAATGAGGATAACCAATGGGACACTGGCATACTGGGGTACAAAATATATCAAAACAACAGAGTAAATCAAGCTGGTGGTGGGTGGTGCTATATGTTAGAGACAGCGTTAGGTCAAGCAGGATTAAAAGTTTTACAGGAAGTGAAATGTAGTCTTGAATCTCTATGGATAGAAATTCCATGTGTAAAGGGGAAGTGTGTAGCAGTGGGACTATACTATCGACCCCCCATGACCAGAATGCTGACTGACACTGAAATGGTAATGGAGATCAGACAGGTTACTAGAGCTGGAAACGCTGTAACATGTAACATTTCTAGATGCCATAAATGACTGCTTCTTGGAACAGCTGATCTTGGAACCTCCAAGAGGAGGAGCTACTTTGGATCTAGTATTAGGTGGAGCACAAGAGCTGGTGCAAGGTAACAGTGGTACCACCGCTTGGTAATAGTGATCATAATATAATCAAATTTGACATAGCTATAGGAGAGGCAGATTGACACACACAAAAACTACCACAGTAACATTTAACTTTAAGAGGGGGAAAACAGGAGGAAAAAGGAGGAAAACAGCAAGAGGAAAACTAAAAGGAGCAGCTGCAAGGGTTAAATGTGTGTGAAAGGCATGGAGATCATTTAAAAACACCATCTTGGAAGTGCAGATTAAATGTATTCCACTAATAAAAGAAGGTAGCAAGAGGACCAAACGTCTCTCAGAGTGGCTAAATGGGGAGGTGAAGGAGGTTATTTGACTTACATTTATACCCTGCTGGCTCAGGGGTTGGGGTTAGATTGGGTAGGGTTTTTCAATATCCATCCATCCAATAGCTCAAAGGTGGTCAGAGTTAGGCCTGAAATGCCCTCTTAGAACACCGCCAGGAGAATAGCCAGTGGGACTGCCTGGTCAGGGAGCTGCAGGCAGGCCTCAAGGCACTGGTTGCGGAGGGCTTCATCCTGCGCGGACCACCTGGACCAGATACTGGGTATGCAGTGCACCCTTCTCACACAAATGAAGACAAAAGTGACTGTCATTTTCCACATTTTCCATGATTTTCTGCCACTTTGCTAATTTCCAGTATTATTGGTATTTTGGGCTAATTTCTGTTATTAATCTGTAATACTGGTAATTACTGAAAATCATGGGCACCGATACCGATGGGATCAGAAGTACGGAAGCAGAAAATACCAAGAAATAGCCACTCAACTGGCTGTCTCCATGCTCCATGGGAATTGCTCCCAGTTAGTTGCTTAGTTTGGGGGAGTGGCATTGGGAGCAGTCCGGGGTCACCCAGTGCAGGTTTGAATTTGCTGCGTGGTCCTTTTAAGACCACCAGGGCCAGCTTGGGAGGACTGGGATGTGTGGTGTAGTCTCTGGTCTGTCTGCTCTGGGCCTTAAACCCTTGCCTCTATGGTGCTGGTGGAGCTCACCACAGATTGGGACAGCATGGGCCTGGTCACAAGGGAGGCAGCCTGTTATCCCGCTTTGTGCAATGTTACTATGCGCTGCATCCCTAGTCTTTTTCAGAGGATGCATTGTGCAGTTGCTGCCACCAGACAGGGTGAATATCTCGCGGCATATGAGCCACTGCATCGCATGTTAACATTGCTCAAATTGGGATAATGTCTTCCTGTGCTTCTGAAAAACGTATGGTGTTCGATAGCATGATACACATGCTAACTAGATTTCAGAAAGGACAAGGGTGGGCAAGTCTGAAGATGTTTTAACATGATTTGGGATGTCCATTCCTTTGCCATTTTGTGCATGCCAATTCATACCGAAAAGGAAAAAAGGATGCTCTTTGGAAACATCATTATTAATCCCAAGGATGTCATCTCTGGCAAGGGTAAGTTAATGTTCAAAGGAGTGGTCAGGAAAATCTGTTCTTCCAGTTTGAAGGCAGAAGCACGTGTATACACACAAACCAATTCAACATAGAACTCCTTTGCAACATTTAAAGCCTTTGACTGAAACAAACCAGTGCTGTAAGCACCAAGAAGTTCCTCTGCATAGTGATCAAAAGAGTGGGCTGCCCTGTTACAGTGCTGTGGAGAATTCAAAAACAGAGGCTCTCTCATATATTAAAAAGTAACTTTTGAACAGCACAGGATCCATCTGAACAGTGAGCCGAGAGAGGGAGAGAACCTCTCAATGGTATATTCCTATTACAGTCTCTTTCTCTTTTGCTTTCTCTCACACCCTCCTGGTTTTCTCTCTCTCTGTGTCTCTCTCCTCACACTCCCCCTGCAGTAGACTGCAGAATGGGACACTCTTGTTCCAAAGCCAGCCAGCAGCTGTCACACAGCGGATGCAGCAAGCAGCCTGTGTAAAGAGTAAGCCTACTCTGTCATTTAGGATGACTCACTGGGAACTGGCATTAATTTCTCTTTTTCTGATAGTGGACGGAGAACAACCAAAAAGCTACACTGGACCAGATCAAGGTAAGAGATTATTTTTTTCTTCAAAAAAAAAAAAAAAGGAAAAAGTCTTGTATGGAAATGTGGCTCTGAGCTTAGAGAGATGCCAGGCTGTGTATCCAGACTATAGCATTGCTGCTATCTCAGTGGGTGTTTTAGCACCTGGCATTGCATGCCACCAGTGTGCCTTCCTGGTGGTTAACCCACAGGGTGCCATTCTAAAGCTGTATCCTCTGCATAGGTAGCAGGTTGAAATAAACCATGCTGTCTGTTTTTCCTTCCTTCGGTGCAACTTTTCTGAGAGTACTGCTACCTGCCTTTGACAGCCTGAGATGCTTTTATACATTTCTAAGTCAGGAGTCAAATTAAGCTTCTGTGGCTTAATTTAAGGAATACACAGTGGCTCAGAGTCATATCATGGACTCCTTGCAGATTTATTCCCACAGCATCATAATTTCAACACTTTAATGAGATGAGATTTCATAGTCCAAAGAAGCACTTTGCTCTGTGTCCCCAAACCTCACCAGGATGTCATCTGGGCATAAATAAAATGTTACTTTTAAAAAAAAAGTCTATTTAAAACTCCAGCAGTCGCTAAACCTGCCTGTACAAGTCTGCCGAGGCAGACTCAGCACCATGCTATAAAAACACTAATGGGAATCGTACCAATCCATTTTTCTGATGCTAATTTCAGAAATAGCCAGTGTGCTGTTGGTTTTTGCAAGGACAGTTGATTCCTCTGCCACCACTCTTACCCTTGTTCAGATTTTTAAATTCCAGGAGAAAAATCTCTTTTTTCATTTTCAGAGAGGCATGTAATTTAGAGAACTGACAGGCTTCTGCTGATGCTGTTAGGTACTTCTGGAATTTTAGTTTGTTTTCTAATTGAGGTTTCTGCATAGTCTGTAGTACAGTTTCATCCCTATCAACCAATGCTCCAGTAGCCACCCAGCTTACTTTAGAAGTGGGACCATCAACTGCTTCTTTAATGCAATAAGCATCCTAAGAGGTACTATAACGGAGAATTCTACAGCTTTAGCTTGGCTCCCTTATGGGTTAATAGTATATACCATTAACAAAGCTTCTTTTAAACTCTCTTACCTTGTCTGTGGAATGCCCTTTCAATTTTGACTGGATTCATCTGTATTAATCGAACACCAGCAGGTTTTTGTGGATCTTCCCCCCTGTGTTCATTCAGACCTGGTACGCAGATCAAATACTTTTAGAATGAGTTGCCTTTTAGTCAAAATAGTTAAAGACTGTTTAAAAACCAAAAGAAGTTCCCTGCAATTGTTAATGCCAGAAGAAGTGTGTGTATAAAAATGACTACACAGATTGTTCGCAATATTTTCACAAAACAGCTATCCATAGTTAGTCCTTGATACCCCTGTCTGAGTAATCAATAAGGGCTACAGATTCTAATTATGAGGATATTTTGGGAATGAATCCTTGCTTTCTCCACTAGGGAAAAAGATGCCAATAATTGACACTCTTGTGTCCACTGCTACACCGTGCCGATATATAAAGTCATAAGAATAATCTCGCATTGATTGTTAGTCAGTGCATATTGTATAAGATCTTTGAAAAAAGGCAATGCAGATATATGCTTTACATTTCAGTATGTGCTGTACTGTATCTTCCCTCGGAATCTGGTTTTCTAATGGAATGTTCGGTGTGTAGCAAGAGGATAGTTTATGACTGCCTTTTATAATTGGGGGAGGGGGGCTTTATGGGGGTTAACTTGATAAATGACACATTTGGCACTGATTTGCATAGACATTTCTCCCTTTATATTTTCAGTGGAATCAATAAGGAATAGATGAATGTGTGTGTAGTCTCAGATTCTTGCAGAAAAGGAACAATACAGGATTCAGTCCGGCTGATGGATCACTGTGCTAATGTTTTAAAACATCTAACATCCAACTAATATCCAGGCTACTTAGCTATGTATTAGTGGCTTTTCATTGCGTGCACGGGGTTAGTCACTTACTGCAATAGTTGGCTGATTCTGGAATGGGTCTCTGGGTTCTGAATGGCTAAATTTGACCCTGTCTGGATTGGAAAAAAAATTAAAATCCTATTCATAAGTTGTTGGTCCCCCCATCCCCTTCCTGGGAGACGTCAGCATGCTATCAGTTGTCATCACTATGGTTCCCTTTAGCTGGGAACAGAGTCTATTTAAATGTAGACAATCCACTGAGATAGCACTTTTTTTTTGTAACTTGGCAACAAGAGTCAGAAATCAAGTTACATCAGTTGCAAAAGGAAAACCTAAGGTTGCATTACCCCATCCCTGGTGAATTAAACCACTGAAAGATCTGCCATTCTAGACTCGTAAACCAGTAGTTTTATTAGAATGAACCAGCCCAGCCAGATTCTCTTATTACAGAGAGAGACTGCAGGTATCAGATGCAGCATGTGTGCTTATTGAGCAGACTAACAGCGTTGTTTTGTGTTGGCTTCCCCCTCAACCCCCCTTTAAAAAAAAAAAAGACTGCGGGACATATTATTGCCAAATCAGACTCAACATGCATTGTTTTTAAAAAATGTGACCAACTACATCACTTGGGAAGAGGTCTCTAGTGTAACTCCAGATCTAAGAACTATAAACAAAAGATAGTATAGGCGCTCATGGCGGGCTTCATTCTAGTACTACTACTACTACTTTTTTCTGTAGCACTACCACTCGTACGCAGTGCTGTACAGATACACATAACATCAAGGACAGTCCCTGCTCCAAGGAGCTTAAGACACAGACAGTTAAAAAACAACGGTCATTCCATTTCTCCTACAAAATGAGTAGCGCCTTTTCAACACAGATCCTTTCCATTCATTTCTTTTAATTAAAAAAAGAAATTTTTGTAAATAATTTTTGATGCAGAAGCTGGGAAAATAGTAACATAAGAACAATACGGAAGGGTTAGGAGAGCTTGGTGGTTAGGGTGATAAATAGAGACACTACATTCCATTCCCCACTGTCACACTTACAGTGCAACTGCATCAGGAATCAGCCTTGAACTAGCATCTCTGGGGTGGTGGTTAGTGCCATAGTGCCAGCACCTCTGCACCCTGCCTCCAGTAGGCCCCTTTGTCCTGACTAGGCCACATGTGCATGCATGTGCACGCGCACGCGCGCACACACACACACACACTTCTCATTGGGTCCTACTGGAGGCAGGGTGATGTAATACAGCGTGGCACTATGGCACCAACCACCATCCCAGAGATGTTAGTTCAAGGCCGGTTCCTGATGCAGGACACTGGGTGTAATTCCCGTCACCACCTTCTCCTATGTAACTAAGCTAAGCATGTTTACCTACAACCTCACACCACACCTCTCCTCCTATTGCCCCCACCCCGTATCTCCCCCTCCTTTGTCTCTCTTAACTTGAAAGCCCTCTGGGGCAGGAACCCATCTATTTTCAACAGTTGTAAACACCAGGTACATTACTGGTGTTATATAAATACTTAAATATAATAATAATAATAATAATAATAATAATAATAATAAATGGCTTCCTGTTCCTGTCTTCCAGCCTTACTGACCTAACAGTCCTGTTCCCAGTCTGCTGTGTTTTATTTATTTATTTAAAATTTATATCCCGCCCCTCCTGCCCTCAGGGCAGCCCGGGGCAGTGAACAACATTCAATAAAAATATAAAACATTTTAAAACAATTTAAAATTACAATATGTGGGGAAACCCCCCCACCCCCACCCCACCCCTATCCCTCGCCAAAAGTCTGACGGAACAGTCAGGTCTTACATACACACCAAAACAGCAGGAGAGTGGGAGCCAACCGCGCCTCCTCCAGGAGCGAATTCCACAGCACAGGGGCGGCCACCTAAAAGATCTAACATCGGTGGCCACCTGCCTCGCCCAGGGAACCTCCAAAAAGGCTCTCACGGACAATCTCAAGGGTCACACAGGCACATGGGGAGTGAGGCGGTCCCGCAGATAAGCAGGGCCCAGGCCGTGAAGAGCTTTAAAGGTTAAAACCAGCACCTTGAACCTGGCCCGGTACTTTATAGGCAGCCAGTTCCTGTTCCTGTCCTCAGCCTTTGCTCCTTACTTCTTGTCCTAGCCTGTGCTAACACTTCCTGTTTCTGTCTCTGACCTTGTCTTGAGCTTTACTCTGAGCTGATCCTTTGTTCCTTGTTTCCTGTCCAAGCTTCCCCTTTTCCCAGACTGCACTCTAGACTTGTATTTGTCGTGACTCAGACCCCACCATCCAGTCCCACCTTTTCCCTCCCTCCATCCCCAACACTACTTTCTTGTCTAGGATTGCCACCTTTGAGAAGGCTGAAATATGGACAGGCCAGTGGACATAGACCATATTGTTCTCTCTAATCCACATAGACAATTAATGAGAAATACTGTCTGTTCATATAATATATGGACGGGTGGCAACACTACTCCAGCCTTGATCCCAACCTTCAGTCTTGTTCCAGACACCCCCAGCCCTGAGACTTGGGGAAAGTCATGCATTTCCCCCTTTGTAAGTTTAGGATTGTGGTAGAGGGAGGGATACCATATCACTATCTTACCAAGTGGCTACAAGGATAAATGCAATAAAGATTGTGAGGCTTTCAGACGCTGTATATGATACCATCACGGCTGGATCCAGATTTAGAGCAGATTGTGACTGCACCATGGCCATGTGATCAGGGACCCTGTAGGGGTCCATGAATGAACTTGTAATGAAATATGGGCCCACAGAGCCACCAATGTAGGAGGCCCCAGCCTGTGGAGGGCCCACAGAAATTCAGGAGCCCCCCCCCCCCCAACTATAGGGTCCTGAATAAACTAGAAATAATTTGTGGAACATATGGGCCCGTGGGACCTGCAGTGTATGAAGCTCCGGCCCCTGATGTTAATGTTATATCTGACTGAACATCAAAAATAAAATCATGGTAACATTCTCCTTTTCCAAATGCTTCCTTGGACCGCAATGGGTACAATTACCGGTGAGAGAGACTAGTACTTTACTACTTAATAGTTGCTGGGTGAAGTAACCAATCTTGTATTCATTGACAGGCATATGTGGAAGTAGGAACTCTGGTGTTATGTTATAACAGGCCATCGGCATTTCAGGGGCTGCCAAAAAGATGGCCAACTGAGAATTTAGATATTGTAGCAATGTATTCCTGACACCCCAGTGAAAGCCAATTCAAAACTTCAGTTGGACAAGAGAAAGACTGCTAATTACCTTTAAAATCCACATAAAGCTATTTTAAGTAGTAATTCAGAAAAGCAATATCCAACTTTGCTTCTCCAGGAAAAATCATTGGACTATGTACACCAGGATTTGCTCACAGAATGCATCCATCTCCTACAAAAAGTTTGCTTGTGAATTTGGGCAGAAGGAGCTTATTACAACATCAGCTTGAACTAGTATGTTCATAGGCCAGTGCTGTCACCTGTTTGGTAGATGTCGCAACAGGAGCGCGGTACTCAAGACGCCGCACGGCGTGCTGAGCAACGCTATATAGATATGACGATGTTGACTGGAGATGGTTTATAAGACAGGATGCCAACAGGTCAAAAGATCCATGAGGACACTTCACTCCTTGCTCATTTCTAGAGAAGATTGATCACCAGCAATACGAGCTGTGTTTTTCCTCCATTTCTAGGCTTGAAACCAGACTAAGGGTTTCTGGGTACAAGCATGTAACTCAACTTAACTCCAGAGTTAATGAGTTTAACTACACAATTTTTAAAATATATGTTTTGCTTCACAGTAGAGCCAAAAGAGTTATTTGCTGCATGAACAAGTGCATATCTAAGGGACTTTCACACCTGCGGGAAAGCATAGTTAGAAGACCAGGAGAGGGAGCATGCAAATCAGATGTATCTTTGATCAGGTCAGAATATGGAGGTGTGCCTGACTGCAGCTGTTACATTCATTTGCAAAGGTGATTGACCAAGCTGAGAAATCCAATTATGCGTTTGCAAAGGTGATTGCAAAGGTGGGCTTTGCAAATGCAAAGATCAGAATCTTTGCATTTGCAAAGGTGATTGACTGAGCTGCAAAATCCAATTTTTAAAAAATTTGAATTTGAGTGGTCCATCTGGATGATGTAATTAGGGGAAAGTCAAAAAAAGTAATGGAGAAAATGAACAAATGAAGTGACCATAATACTAAACTTCACAACAACAAATATGGATATTAGTCTCTGGAATGAATATTTGAATTGGCAGCTCTACCACACCAAGATTTCAGGCTACAGCAGTTAACAACACCTCAATACCGCGAATTAACTACAGAGTTCTTGTATACACTTCCCTTCTCATTCCACTCATTTCCTCATGTGGAAGGCATACCCCATAATGCTCCACTGGCAGATAAGAGCATTCATTACCACTACATACTGCTCAGTAAACACCACTGCAGTTAATTACTCATTAAAGTCCATATATATGAGGCCGAACAATGGGTGTTTTTACACACACATTTCTCCCACATGTTTGCTGTTACATCCTGAACTTTGTGTGTCTAAATCACTCACCCAGATCTTAAACATCTGGCTCTTTGAACTTTTCCATAGAACTTCTGCCTAAACTTGTGTGTGTAAAAAGTTCTCCTGGTAAACTGCTTTGCTCCAGGCAGCTGTGGTCACTTGGTTTCCATGGAAGCCTGTCACATCTACAGCTGTGGCTACTTTAGGCTGCCTCAGGGCAATGTTTGTGTGAAGAATGCATCCAGGAACTGCCTCAGGGCAGTGTGTATGAGAAAAATGCATCCAGAACTTACTTGTGGACTTGTAAACCCAGAAGATTGACAAATTTGGAACTTTAACGTGTGTGTAAAAATGCCCAATGACCACTGCCACTTGCTGTACATCCCGAGTATGTTACCACATACATTGTACAGAATTGTTATACCTCTATTCATCACAGTACCATGTAGCAGGTCTCAACTAAGTATGAGGTTTAGGTTCTTATTAAAAGAAATAAACTACACACACCAAAACCTTTCCTTATCCCAATGCTGAAGGAAGGTTTAATGTAGCAGACATGCCACATCCTTGTTCTCAGACAGGCACCTTATTTTCCATTTCATTGAAATGAACTTGCCATCTGTCAGAGCAATCACTTATTCAAACCCTCTTCAACCTTTCCCCCCATATTCTCTGCACAATCCCCCATATAGGGTGATTTCAGACGTTACGGGGCCCTTTGGCCCCATACCGAAACCACCAGCTTCGTTCCCCGCCGGGGTCACCCCGTAACGCCACAACAGACGTGCCGGGGGGATCCCGGTGGGGAAAGTGGGAGGGGCCGGGGCCGCGCGGCACAACGTGCGGCCGCACGGCCCCGCCCCCTCCACGCACCCCGCCGCCTGCCCTCCGAGGAGACGGGCGGGCGGCGGGGCCATTGCAGGCGCCGCGTCGGGCTGGAAGCGCCGTGGCCCGGGATCCCGCCGGGGATCCCGGGCTGTGGCGCGTGGCCAGACGTGACTTTTCATTGGTCCCGGCCCGGGGTCCGTTTGACCACACTTCCCGGGACCTTCCCCCGGCTAGCCCGGGAAGCGTGGTTCAAACGG
>QEPC01007489.1:2426690-2439675 GCA_003113815.1 Sphenodon punctatus | reverse complement strand
AAGGGGGCAAGTGGAAGGGTTGGAGGAGGAGAGCAGAGAGGAGATTTCCTTAAGGGAGGCAGGGGAGAAGGAGGACATGAGAGAAGGAGGGGGAGGAGGGAGAGGGGTGGCACCCTCCATGGGGCCCTAGATGTGGTCATGTGTGAGGCCTCGCTGGGAGGGAGAGGGGCCCCCACAGCCTGCCCAACTGATAGCATTACGAGGCACCTGGAAGTAGAGAAAAAAACAGGGCCAGGGGCACTTGCCCCAGGTCACTCTGTGGTTATACCAGCCCTGCTGGTGCCATGCAGACTCTGCCACTGTGCATGCAAGGCTCCATGGACACTGGTTGAGCACTCAGCAAGGTAGCAGATAATCCAGAGTCAGCCACATGTAAGAATCTGCCAGTCAGCCCACCCCTCTGTGTGCAGCTGGCAGACATGGGGGCATCCTAAGACAACGTACCTATCACCACTTCACCAGTATCCTTCCAGCACAGGTGGAAGCATGGGACCCTGCTCCACTCCACAACTGTTGTTACGCAAAGCCCTCTGTACCAGACAGTACTTGGATACTCACACAAGTTATATCAGCAGAGTGACAGATTCCTTCCACCTTGGAATGCAGGGGTATGAAATCTTTTCCCTCCTATGGGCCACTTCGAAAATGAGTCCAAAATCCAGAAGAGCTGGGGCTGGGAATGCTACTTACTAGGTGTGCTCAGAATGGGAGAAGGAAAAAGAGGGTCAAGATCATGAATCTATGCCACTGATCCATCCCTTATCCTCCAGTGTATGCTCCCATCTCTGCTCCTTCCCCCCATAGCAAACTCCTTCAATGCCTGAGGGTAGGGACTGGATCAGTGGGCCAGATCCAGGGATTGGAAAGGGACCAAATAAAAGCCAGCTGCAGGCTGGATTTGGCTCACAGACCACACATTCCCAATCCCTCTTGTAATGCTACCCCTTGTGCCTTTGACAGGATGAGGCCAAGGATAGTATTCTAGCTTGTAATTATTTTTTTCCCCGTGTTGCGCAGCGTGATATACTGCATCTAATTTTTCTCCCGTCCCATATCATGTCATCTCACTCCTATAGAATGTTGTAGTAAACTTGTCAAAGGGACTGTAGCAATTCCACCATACCTGGAGAGTCAAACATAGAATCTCAGGAAGCATTCCGACTTGCTAGGACTTTTCCTTGATCATACAATCCCACACTGTAAATAAACCATACCCCATATATTTTTTCCTCAGGTCCATGAAAAGTGCTAGAATTTCTAAGCTATTCCATCAGGTCCTTCCTAATGCAGAGGAAAATTACTGTGTTCACTGGAACATAACCATTCCTGTCTTCCCATATATGTGTCATATAACCTTGAATCAAGAGACTTGGTGTATAGGAACAATTCAAGAATTGGAACAATGAACCTTCCCATCCCCCTTTCCTTTCCTTTCCTTTCCACTGGGATCCAAAAGCTCCTGCCACCCAAGAGTTTTTCATGAGTTGTACACTTTGCCAGGTAGCTAGAATAGCCACAAAGTTGGAACACCCACAAAGACAAAGAATTTAGATGCTCAGAACAATTTATTGTGAAAAATAACCACAGTTATCAAAGAAAGACATTTGTCCCCTAACAGAAGCTGAATCAAATACTTCTATCAATCTAAGGCAAAAAAAGATATTATACCTATAACAGTTAATACACAGTACCTGCCTCCTCATCTTTTTTACTGACTTGTCTTAATTATTAACAGGGGTCATTCTCAAGAGGTTTTTATCTAATCAGACATCTGTTGGGTAACCAATAAAACTAATCATGTATTATCCAAGAGGTATCTAGGTTATTCAGAGGACAAGTTTATGATCCAGAAAGAGAATCCAACTGAAGGAGAGAGCATGAGGAGAACACTTCTTATTGATAAGGAAGGATTAAGAATTCACAAAAAATACAAAAATATTGAAAATAAAACAAAAGAAAGTATTTTGGTATCGGTGTTTCTCTTAAATACCCCAGTCCATTTGCATGATATGAACCCACTGCTTACTCTGCTGAATTCCAATAGGTTATAGCCACTACCACCTCAAAACCAATTCCGTTTCAAAGGTGTTTCATCTGCTAAAATTGTCCTTTATTCCTCTAGCCAATTTTGGCAGATTAACAATCACCTTTCCTATTTCTTTAAAGTCTCTCTCTCCCCCTGATTATTTTTGAAAGACCTATGCAGTAAACAGATGGGACTGCCATATTATTCAGGGCAAACAGTGGGTAAAAATAGACGTGCAGGTTCTAATCACTGACCCAGCCCAGGGTAGGAAACAGCAGTAATCACTCTCCATGTCAGCAGACAGTGTTAAACAAATGTGCCAGCTGCAAGGAGAGCTGTCCCACCGCCTGCATGACCCGGGTAGGGAGGGAACCCACAACAGATGTGCAGCCAGCCAGCCCCACCCCCACCATGATGGTCGACTATGGGTGATTTCAGACGTTACGATATCACAGTGAACCANCGGGATCCCCCCGGCACTTCTGTTGCGGCGTGATGGGGTGATCCCAGCGGGGAAGGAATTCTGTGATTTCGGTACGGGGCCAACGGGCCCTGTAACGTCTGAAATCACCCCAAAGTGACCAGCCGTGTCACCCAACCATGGTGAAACGCACCATGGCAGGGATGGCCGGGTCAAAGAAATGCATTGGCCCACATAGGCGACTCTTGGTCCATTCTGGGCCAGCCACCTACCTACCCTGGGACAGTCCTGGTCCAACATCTGGCAGCACAAGACCACACATGCAGTGAGTCACAAGTCACAGCGGGCAACAGTGGGCCATAGCAAGCCCACATCACATCTGTTTTCACACAGTAATCCTTACCTCAAACACTGCTACATTCCAATATATTGGACTGTATTCAGAGAAGGATCACAACTGTTCTTAAGGAGCTGGAGGAATTATGAGTACCTACTGAAAAGCCTAAAGATGTAAGGCTTGGTTAGGTGATAAATAGAAGCATTAAACATCAGTGATAAAAAGGAATTCTTCAGTGGCACTACAGGATACAACTAGGGCCGTTTTTACATGGACGTGGGTGGGTGGGGTGGGTGTGTCGGCACGGCAGGTGTAGGTGGGAGGGTGTCCGTTTACATGGACACACACCGACCTACACCTGCCAACACCCATCTCCACCCACGGAGCTTCCTCCGTTCTGTCGGAGGACTCTGTGGGTGGAAATGGGTGTGGTTTGGTATGCGGCGGGTGTGCGGCAGGATGCACAAACACCTGACGCCCATGGCGTTTACATGGGCACACACCCACCCCCCAACTACCGGGGGATGTTTACACAGACTGCCCCCCCTCTGCACACCTGCTCAAACACAGAGTGGTGGGATGTGTGTGTGTGTGTGAGAGTCCAAGTAAAAACAGCCTAGGAGTAATTTTGATTCCATTTTTCCCTGATAAAGATGGTTGGATATAATTATCCACTTGGAAATGTAAGAATCTCTATTGTAGAGTAGTTCATCTCTGTGTAGCTTATTTTAATATATATTCTTATTTTTAATTTGCTTGTGAAACCTGAGTGTTAACACAATAAACATGATGAGGATGAGGAGGAGGGAGGAGGAGGATACACATGATTAAATGTTAAGATGGTATTCACTCTCAATGGGATAATTAATTTCACCTCAAAGCATCACTGGGGCTTGTGTGTCATTATCCCCATAGCATTGTTGGGGGAAACAAGAGGCATAAGGTCATAAAGCGTCTGTGTGAGACACAGCAATGCAATCCAGATCACTTTTCCAAAGCTTTTTTTTTTTATAAAACAAAACAAAACACAATCCCTTCTTCTTGGAGGGGTGTGATGATTGTGTTCCATGCTTAGCTGCTATCCAAATACTGAAATAAGTTAATGTACAGTATAATTTTCAGCCTCACCATTAAAGCGGGAAAATATGGGAGTACAAATTAAAATTTGTATCATTTTAATTAGTTATGAAAGCTAACGGAGCCCCATGCATTTTCATGTCTAATGGTATGAAAATTGATGAATAAACAAACATTTGTTATTTGCTTTTATCCATTTTTGTGTGGGTTTTTTGTTTAATTTATTAAATATAATTTGAAAAATTAAGAAGTCATTCCGCATGAGCAAAATTGCCACCAGAGCCATTCTACATTTGTATGACCCTTTTGCAAAATGGCACCAATTCTGCCAGCACCATTTTTGAGAAGGGCATGCATGAATGATATGGTGGTCATTTGCGCATGCGCAGTGTTTTTTTGTTTTTGTTTTTTAAAAATTAAAATAAAAAAGGGGGGAACAGTATGGTCATTTACAACCTCACACCCCACCCCACCCACACACAAAGGTGTTTTTGTAAAAGAAAATGAATGATGTGCCTTCTGCACACCCCTAAAAAAACAACAACTTTGAGATGCAAAGTCTTAAGGCACAAAATAAAACAGTAACATTAACAATACTATAGAACTACTTTCCTGCATGGTAGATTCTCTGGTATGTAGAAACAGTTGCCTTAGCTAATGCAACCTTAGCTAATCCATTTCCATCTTATTTCCTTTTCAAAGCTCTACCAGAGGAGCTACCTGAACAGCTGCTTGTTACCAGTTTCTAATTCAGCCATAGAAAGGAGCTTGGATTATTACTTGCAGAAATAGCTGTTGGGTTGCACCTTAAAAAGGCAATTCGACTCAGAAGCTCTGCATTGGGGCCAGTATGCCCTGGGTCCTGGGATCTATTCCTCCCTCAGTGTGCCATGCCACCTTTCTGTCAACTGGCTTATAAAATAAGTGGATATTCACACACAAAGCTTTTCCCTTTCCAAAGTCAGGAGGCATATGCAGATATCAGTTTTCAATCAGATATATCATTTGGGTACCTTGAAAGGCTACCCGAAAATGTGAAAAATTCCTGCTAATAATAAACCTACTACCTTTTTCAGCTCTATTGGATATATCTCTTTTAGCTGATGGTACCGTGACTATAAATAATACACAAGACTATAGGTCAAGGGCAAGACTTTTGGTACCCTAGGGTAAGTTGCACAGAGCTGCAAGGCTCCACTAGAGGGCAGTACCACCCTATCGCAATATTTCAGACCATTACTGCAATGGAAATCATTATAATAGCAGCCGCAGCCAGTGGAAAGAGTGGGGCATAACCAGACTGCAGGGGATATCAGAAGCTGAGGCCATTGCCTACTACTTTATTACACATACAATAGTAAACAATAGGTGAGATCCACAATTCACTTACTTTGGAATAGCCCCGCAGGAATTCAATGGGGCTAATACAGAGTAAGTGGTTTGTCGACCGCAGCTGAAGAGAATAAAGTCAAGAAAGCCAAAACTAGCTATTTGACCATGGAAAAGGAGGGAGAGGAAAGTAATGTATTTATACAAAAAGAGCAGATTAAACAATTAAGCTTCAACTTAATGAAGCTTAATTGTTTTTCAACAATTAAGCTTCAACTTAATGAAGTTGAAATATTTTCCAACCAGCAGCATTTACTTTTTGTGAAACAGCTTTAGTTGCAATGGCTATTTATGCGTCTTCATTTCTCACTGTTTTGAAGGCAGTCTTCTCCTGTAACAATTATTACAATTACAGTATTAAATAATAATAAAAAAGACAATTGGCCAGCTTCACTGCTGCTTTGAAATCTCCTGAATGGAAAATAATTGAGTTGGACTTCTAAGCTGTTGATTTTTTTTTCCCTTCAACAAATATTGCAGAAGATATTGGTTTAACTTAGAGCTGAAATGAGTAGTGGGTTTGTTATTTGAAGGTCATTCTTCAAGTGCCCAAACAATATCCAAAACCAAATTGCATATTCCATTCCAGTTATGTTCCATTTTTTTCATTGTTTTGGTTATTTTGATATTTTGGTTGTCTCATTTATGGCAACTGCACACGTGCTATAGGCATATATTGCTGAAACAAGGTAAGTGAAATGACTGAAATAATCAGTCAAAAAGGAATAACTAAAATGGAGCACAATACATATTGGTTAATATCAAAAGTGCCATATTCAGTTCAAGTAGTATAGATTCAATGGGTTAATCTGGGTTATTTTCAGGCACCCCTTTTAGCTTGAGTTTCAGTAATGCCAATACAATATTTTCAGTAGGAATGGGTGAACAGAACCAAGTTCGGAAATTCGGTTCAGTTCAAAAATTGAGTTTGGTTTGGTCGACCGAACTATTTGAGTTCGGTCCAAACTCTGAACTTCCGAACAGAGTTCAGAAATTCAAAGGTCATTGAACTAAATGGAATATTATCATATAGGGATGGACAAACAGAACCGAGTTCGGAAACTTGGTTTGGTTTGAAAATTGAGTTCGGTTCGGAAGTTCACTTCGGTCGACCGAAATGGTCGAGTTCGGTTCGAACTCCGAACTTCCGAACCGCGTTCGTCCATCCCTAATTTTCAGGCCCTTCTCACTGATATATTACAATTATTGATCAGAACATATAATGCATTGTGTTTGGTGTGCCTGCTGTCCACACGTGCGACTTTAAAATAGTGCAAATGATTTCACTCAAATTTTCCAATAAGTTCACTCTGACCAAGCATGGAAAATTTCAGGCTAAAATGTATTAGCTTGAGAAGGTTATAATCAATTTAAAAGGAGGGGGGCTGAAGAGGAGAAAGGTTTTATAACAGAAGTTTTTATTATAGAATTGAATTACATTACACTTGCCTATTGCAGTAAAGTAAGCCAAGATCCTTTAAAAAATCCCTGCATCATAATCGTATTTTGGGTGCGTTTTTTCCCTTTCTTCTTTTAACTGCCTTTACCATTTGTCTTTTGATAGATAGTTCATGGAGACCCTAACTGAAGAGAAAATAAACCTTTAAGATTTAAAACTAATCAGAAGTTCACCATGGTTGCACCTCTAAATGTAAATGCCAAAATTCACTTTGTGGACCTTCTTACAAAGAGGGTGTAAAAGGTTCCCTGAGAGCCAAACGCCCACGTAATGTAAGGGATTCCAAAAATGAAAAGCTGTCTTATGAAATAGGAAAGAGATGGGCCAGGAGAGGATAATATTGCAGCAAAACACTATAGGAGGATTTACAGCCAGCTCTCCTGGTTTTCTCCATGCTCTTTTCAGCAGCTGGCAAGATTTGTTTGCAGCATTTTTTTTCTGCTACTGATTTCCCCTCAGAAAAGAACACCAAAGAGAAAGAGAGAGATACTGATAGGAAAATGGGAGTGGATGAGAATACAACTAGCTGAAGATAAGAAAAATGGGGGGGAAGTGCAATACCACCAACCAGAAAGAGAAAAGAAACAGAGGAATGTAATTTAGGATGGAAGCTGGAGTGGAGGTGGACATGGTGAGACAAGCAACCTGCCTCTAGAAGAACTCTCTTTGGTAGGGGTGGGACCATCGGTATCAGATTAATCCGATAATACCAATAATTGTCAATATCGGTATATCGATTTTTTAACATTGGCAGTTTCTCTTGGATTTTTAACATCGATGCCATTTAACAATGGCCGCACTGTTAAAGAACCGAGAAAATCGGCAATGTTAAAAAACCGTTATACCGATACCGATAAATCCAATGTCGGATTAATCCAATGCTGATAAAACCGGGAACCGATAATTTGCCTTGAGTCCCACCCCTACTCTTTGGACTTGAGGATACAAGAGGTATTTTCACGTGGACATGGAGGTGCACAACCCTGGAGCAAGTCTGGGGGTGCACCCCCACATCTACCTGTTTGCAGCTGTTTTAAACAGACCCAGTAACTTCTGGGGCCCATGGTCCACACACACAGTGCCTCCCCCACCCAGACTCCTTTTCTGAGAGCAGGGCTTCAACAGCAGCTGTCCACCTAGCAGATTAATGGCAGTCCCGCCTCAAACTGCTGCCCCTGGGTTGGGCTGCCTGCTCTGCTGGCCATGCTCTGGGATGTTCCAGAGCACTGCTGGTAGGGCAGCCCCAGAGCAGGGACAGCCTGTCATGCCTCTGCTCTGCCTCCACATCTGGCAGCCCGCCTTTAAATGGACGACCCGCCTGGGGGTGAGGTGGGGCAGGTGTCCATGTGAAGACACCCAAGGAAACAAACTTATCTTTCCAGCACCACTCGTCCTTTCACTGGGAAGAGACAACTTGCTGCTCCTACTACACTATACACAGATTCCCCCGTCCGCATCCCATATAATCATCCTTTTGGGGTATAGGAGAGAATAACCCATATGTGAGAGATACTAGTCATGTTATGTACTAGACTACTACAATGTGCTCAAACCCTATGGGGAAGAGGGTAACAGAAGGCATGAGACCCCAGAGGAAGATGCAGATGGTTGGAAGGAGTTCACCCACAGTATAGCCATAGAGATCTAAATGGCACCTAAAGGCCACTGTCCCCAGCTACCCTAGCACAAATGTACAGCAGAAAGGGGAAGGAAACTGAGGCCTGCTGTGGGAAGGAGGAAAATGTGTGAGAGGAATAGAGTTGCCAACACAAAATATGATATGGAAACCAAACCACTAGAAAGATAAGAGACCTAGACTTCAATTTTAGCTTGTAGTTATAAAGTGACTTATGACCGAGTTAATCTATGGCGATCTTTCTCTTCCCTCTCACTTTGTCTGCTCCAGGACTGAACTACTAATATCAGTTAACCTGTCATGCATGAGGAGCTGTGATAGCACTTGAGTGAGCCTATGCGCTGCATTTCGGAAAGATCAATCAATCATATTTTGGGTGGGGTGGGGGCCTCTCTTCTTTTAACTGCCTTTATCATTTGTCTTTTGATACATAGTTCATGGAGACCCTAACTAAAAAGAAAATAAACCTTTAAGCTTTAAAACTAATCAGAAGCTCACCAGGGTTGCACCTCTAAATGTAAATGACAAAATCCACTTTGTGGACTTCATTATTATTATTATTATTAACAAACATTTATATAGTGCCAGCAGTGTACCTGACACTTTACAAAGTAATAAAATAGCTTACAAAAAGGGCATAAACGGTTCCCCAGAGTACAAAACACCCTCCAAATATACATTGTTCTGTCCCTCACCCATCTACATCTCTCATATTCAGATACTGGTTTTGACTTGAGACATTTAGCATTAATTTTTAGTAATTAATAGCTCACTAATATACCAGCCATAGATGTGCTTGGACAGGCAGAAAATTGTTTTTTCTCCCTTCATTTAAGAAATGCTTTCCTGTTTCTTAACACCAATATAGAAATAGACATCGAGACAGAGGGTGATTTCAGATGTTACGCGGTCCCGATTAACCACAGTGGATTCCCGGCGGGGGTGAACCGAACAACCACCCCCCATGGTCAAAAAAAAGCCCCGAACAGACGAGACGGGACCGGGACCACAGCAGGGAATTGGGCCAGCAGATCACAGGCTGGGGCAGCGCAACAGACGTGACTCCGATTCCCGGCCATGGTCAAAACACTCAGAAGGCGCCCTGTCAGCCCGTCCCGGCTGTTGCTGCTGCTGCTGCCCCTCCACCGCCTCCAGGTGCAGCATGACCGCCTCCTCCCCCGCCAGCGCCTCTACCACCGCCTCCCTTGCTCTCTCACCCTCCGCTCATCTCTCCCTTCCGCCTCACTCCATCCCGCCCTGTCCTCCTGCTGCTGTGTGCCCTTTAAATCTCCCTCCGCTGCCTGTGTTGTTGCTGGTTGCCTGGCAGCGACGTTGCGTGCTGTGTCCCCAGCTGGTAATCATTTCCTTTGATTCCGGCCAGTGGTTGCTGGCCAGACGTTACTTTTTGTTGGTTCCCACCGGGAATCTCTTTGACCATGCTTTCGGAGATGGTCCGGCGGGGAGCACAGGAAGCATGGTTGATTTTTACCCCATTTGGGTATTGACTGTGGTGAACATCTGGCGACCGCTGAACAGACGTTCAGGGCGCTTTGGCCCTGCCGTGGGATTGACTGTGGTTGAGCGTGATCTCGTAACCTCTGAAAATACCAGAGTTATGATGCCCCGACCCAGTTGCTGCCATCTTTTTTGCCTGTGACCCCCCCCCCTTTGAGGCTTACATATAATCCCACAACTACAGACAAGCAATAGCAGCATGCAAAGTCATTTGGGCTGGCCACACCATCTGCAGATGTCTTGCCCCCACTTGAGATTAATGTTGAAATAGGTACACCAACAAATGAGTAAATCAGTCAAGTCTACACTACCTGAACCAAAAATGGCAGTTCAAATAATAACTTGATATCTGTGTTCTATTGAGTACCAATTCTGGCTATTTTGTTTTAGCCTTTTTTGTGTTTCCAGTTTTCAGCTTGGTTATTTTGGTATTTCAGTGGCATCATTTTTAGCAATTGCACATGTGCTATACTGCAAATATTGTCAAAATGACAAAACCAAAATGCCAAAGTGACCATAATAACCAAGCTGACAAAACAGAAGCATGAATTTGAACTGGAGTGTCTGAAAACTGGTTATGTGGGGATTGGTCATGGATATTGTTTGAATACTCGAACTACTATCTAAAAAATGTGGATACAATATGTAAATTAAAAAACCACTACACATTTCAGCTCTACTTGGGATCAAAGCCCAAAGTCTGGGAACCTCTCCTCCAATCTGTTCCTAACAAGAAAGGAATGAGCAGTAAATTAGGTCTCATCTTTGCACATACTGCCAAAAGTACCTACTTTGCTAACTGGTCGCAGGGAGATCAATAGAAGTACACTGCAGTCTACGTATGTCTAATTTCTCTGGCAATATAGAAAAGCTCACCTTATCAGAAATTCTGCTTAAGCAGGCCTTAAAGAAATGGACCTGGAGAGGGAGAAAACATATGCTCAGATTAAGTTAGCACCATGTTTCTCCATCTCAAGTCCCCTTCCCTCCCCTCAGAAGAAGAGAGTCAGAACAGACAGCAGGGTAGGGCAGGGCAGATCTGTGTGTGTGTGTGTGGTGTGTGGGTGTTAAACATGATGGTGGCCTGCTTTGGCCTATGAGACACCGGTACATTTGTTGGTGCCACTCTAGATGGTTGCCCGGTATTGCTCCCAGTTGTGATCCCTCAGATGTCCGGGATCACAGTCCAGGCTACCATCTGCTCAGTCAGGCCAAAACAGGCCACAGTGGGCTATAACATTTGTTATGGCACACCATGAACTGACCTAGGCCGCTTTTAGATGATCACTCTGTGTGCTCGCGCGGGGTTTCAAAAACCCCGCGAGGAGAGATTACACATGACGCCGCCGGCAATCGTGCACATGATACACGCCGCGCATTCTTTTCAAGCCGTGAACTGACCAGAAGCCTGATTGAGGTAGGTAATTCGCGGCTTGAAAAGAATGCGCGGCACCGTATCAGGCGCGCGATTGCCGGCGGCGTCACGTGTAATCTCTCCTCATGGGGTTTTTGAAACCCCGCGCGAGCGCACAGCATGATCGTCTAAAAGCGGCCCTAGTGAGGAGAGGGATGCTGAGGTTTAGGATCGGCCCCTGGCTTTTTCCTCTCTCTTTCTGTATGTGTAATCCTGTCAGTTCTGGATCTCAGAATCTTGGGTGGGTTTAGACAGGTAAACCTGGTGCTCACTCCCCTTACAGACCACTTGAGACTCCCAGTGAGAGAACCAAAAGGTGTTACACACTGCCTAGCTGTCAGTGCGACTCTGCATGTGGAAAACTGATGTTCTCTAATGTCCAGTCTGCCCAACATGAACACTTGCCTTGACAAGGCTGATTATACAACAATGGCCTTTTTTACACGAGACGCACCCACTCATGCCTACACAGTGGACATGTGTGGGTGCATCCTGTTTGAAAGCCATGGCGTGTGGGTGGGCGGGCTCCCGTGAAACATGCACCTCCACCCATTGCCTCCACAAGGAGTAGGTTGCTCCATGTGGAGGCATGTGTGCAGATGCAGGGGAGATGGGTGTGTGCCCATGTACATCTACTCTCCCCACCCCACGTCCCAGTGCACCCACAGACACACCCCCAGCAATGGCCCATTTAAAAAGGGCCAATGTTGTAACCACATGCTGCCAAGAAATCATTAATACAAAGGGCCAATGTTGTAACCACATGTTGCCAAGAAATCATTAATACATTCAAAGGTCCTGATACTTTTAACTGGGAGTAAACTCATAAACCTTAAAAATTTGACTTATCAGGGTTCAGAATTCTGTTTATCCAGTTACAGAAGCAATACAACTCTATAGACCCACAGCTGGGGAAAGCAAATTAATTCCACTTAACTAGAACTTGCATAACATGGATTTCTGGATAAGTGGATTCCACTGAATACTCATAGGTAAAGTCAAGCATGTGCATAAATCTTTGCAGGAGCAGATCCTAAGGCAGCAATTCCCAAATTTTGTGCCTGTGAGACCTCATTTTGAGAATTAAATAGAATCCCATGACTCCAGACAGCAAAGACATGCAACGTATATTGAATATCAGTCTGAATTGTGACCCTATTCAGGATCCTGTTTCTTGACCCACAGTGTATGAAACCCTGTCCAAAGGCATTGGAAGACCAGAATCAGCCACTAAAAATTGGAGCTGGCTGGCCCAGGAGAAGGCTACACCATGAACAGAGGGCTGCAAGTCTAGGTTAAGAGAGACATTTGGAAGAGCGGATTTATTTTGCATCTTCATGTTTTGTTAACTGACTTTTTTTTTCTCCTGTGATTTGAAATAAGTTCCTCCTGAGAGGAAGGATTTAGCAGGCTGACCTTGATTTTTGTACTGAGTTGTTTCCCGGGTTTGTGTATAGATTTTAGAGTTTAAAAATATGTTTCAAAGAACTCTAGGATTGCATGACCGAGCACTAAAAATCCAGGCTATGACCATGTTAAAATGGCATTCACAACCTTAACTCTGCTCCCTTGTGACGTGTGTGTTACTTTGCACATTATCAACTGTGCATGATAACATTTTAAATTGCACCTGTGACTCAGGCACCGAAGGGTAGATTTGAAGCAAAAAGATTCCTCAGTCATCTAATTGCCGGCACCCCCCCCCCCCCCC
>QEPC01007489.1:2407355-2419772 GCA_003113815.1 Sphenodon punctatus | reverse complement strand
GCGAAGGGGACTTGTCACTATCTTTCAATACAAATTAAGGTTCTAAGAGTCATTTACCTTGGAAAAAATCTACCCTTTAGAAGTTTAACACACACTGGGTTTCAACTTGGCTTAGGTTCCTTTGGAACTAAGTCACCTTTGAAAATGTGACTTCGGTTTTGAAGTTTGAAGGCAGAGATGCTTTTCTACAATATCAATATATTCATAATAAGCTTCCAGCAGAAAAGGAACGGTCAAACAGGACACTGTGGATGAATTGCATCCACACGTGACAACAATGGTCAGTTTTCAAATTAGCAGAAAGCCCTTGATGCCAGGAAAGTTCCCCATCATCAGTTGTTGTAACCCTCTTCAAGACACTACTGTCTAATCATCATTTACTCAGAGCATATCATATGGAATTGGGATTGTGCATTCTGAATGATGAGAAGTTGCATGGTGAACATACCTGAACAACGGCTTTTCAAATCTATTATACCAAGGCATATCAAAGGACATACCAGCATTTTTTTATTATTGTTGTTCTTATTCATTTATGGAGAGATTTCAGTGTTCAAAGTGCTTTACAATCCTTACCTAGTTCACCCTCCTAACAACCCTGTGTGATAGGCCATCATTATTCCTATTTTACAGATGAGTAACTGAGGCAGAGAGCTAGTGACTTGTTAAAGGCAACCCAGGAGCTCATGGGTTTGAACTCTGGTCTCCAAGTCCAACACCTACATTAACTCTGTATGAACCACTACTATCAGAGAGGAATATGGGATTGCATTTTCTCTTGGCTGGATGCAGTGCTCCTTTTTCTCACCACCTAGCCAACTCCATGCTTTAAAAGACAACAACAACAAAAACTACCTACCTTATTTAGCAGCCCAAACCAAACTATACAGGGCTCAGCACTCTGCCCACAACCTCTAGTGTCCAGCCCCTCTCTGGGCTCTCTTCACAATTCTGGCCTTTTGGGCTAGAGACGCCTCATGCCCCACTCCTCCAGCTGGCGGCCCGAGCCACTACTCACAGTTCATCTGCAGCTTGCTCTCACTGGGCTCTCCAGTCCTTGCCCCTGACTCTGACTCTCCAGGCATGTAGCCTCTGGTCACCATGCCACCTTCTACCAGCTCCTCCTACTTGGTGCCTGCCCTGGTTACTGCAGGGGAACACTGCGGCTACTGGCTCCACCTCTGCCTCAGCATCTGTGAAACCCAGGGAAAGCACATCCACTTCCTGCTTCTCCTCACCAGTGCTGCTCACAACTATGGCAGTGGGATTTAAACTCCCTGCTCACTGCCGCCCTGTTACCCTGTCCATCCTGCTACAGCAGTCCTCTGTTGTTCTAGCAATTCTCAGAATTTTCCCTGCTACTTTCCCCCTGAAGCAACATCTCAGCTTGACAACTGACAGCTTGTTATTCCAGCCTTCTCTGCTGGAAGTTACCTGCAAGTTTCAAAGGAAAGAGACTAGGGTAGTAGGGATGGGAGACCGGGGAGAATACAGGATACCGGATTTACCGGTATTGGATCTCCCCGNAAATATAAGTCATTACCTAATGGAGAGAGATGAACCCTGTCATCCCTGAACAGCTCTGGTCGGCCATAAATAATGTCGGCATGCTGCAAAGTTACTCCCCCAATACTACCTATCCATTTTGCTATTTCCCTATTGATGTTCCTACGTGCCTTGTCAATTTTGGGTGGGCTGAGAGCTCCGTCCCATCTAATTCTGGGGACTAAACTAGTCCAACTTAACTGAACTTGTTTAAACAAACTCTTGACTAGTAACAAGTCTTTTTTAACTTTGATTAATAGGTTAACCCCTTTCTGGGCCAGAATGTCATTCTCCCCTAAATGTATCACGAGTATGTCGGGTGTTCCTCCTTTTCCAATCAATCTCAGTTTTGGCAGCAGCTGATACCATCTCATGCCACCATATCCATACCATCTAATTGTTGCCTTTTGACCCAATCCTAGGTGAAGTCCCCTTCCAGTCCGTATGGCAGCGTTCTTAGCCCAGCAGTCCAGGCTGTGGCCCACGATCCATACCTCTTGTTTTTTTGTTTTGTTGGACCTAAACCCTGGACATGGGAGAAACAATGGTTGTTATTGATGGAGTCTTACATACCTTTTATATGCATTAGACCGCCACCGCCCCACCCCTTTGATCGCCTCCGCAGGCAAACCTGCTGCAGCCGCCGTTGTGGCTGCCCCTATCCTGAATGAATGCGACCCGTATGCACTTGCGGGGAGGCCTAACTTGTTCAGCACTGTCCGAAGGACTGCATTGAATTGTTAACTCGTTAACCGGGCGGAGTTCTGGTGGTGGAATAATGCATCTGTTACCTGTGGGCGTATGGTTAAATAGTGTCCCATTTGTCTAACGGGGCATGTTGCTTCCTGCCCCGTTCTAAGCAACTTGACATTAATTCCCTTGTCTCTCTGATCCGTCTTGGATCATCTTAATCGTAGTCGCAGGCTAACCGGGTTCCAATCAATGTCATCTATTCCGAAGACCCGACCAGAAAGATCTCTGATAGATGATGGGACCACTTCACTTATTCTAAATCCCCCAAAGTATGTAATGGCGTACACAGCTGTAAACAACTGTGCTTCGTACGCATCATGACATATCCCGGGTAAGATTCCTACCATACGTACTAAAATCTGTGTGGTTATGGGGGCTCTGTCGGGAGCTGGAGTCGCTGTTGCCATGGCCCAGCTTTCCAGCATCCTTTTCAAGTAAAAAATGTTATCTGGGGGGGGGAGGTGACCTTTCATTTTGCTCACAAAATTTATGGCTGCTATCTTACCCCCTATAGTGCTCCCTGCTAGCCCCTTCTGTTGGAGTGAGATGGCGAATTGAAGTACTTCAGGCTCAATAATGGGAAAGCCCGATGCCCAACCCCTGTCTGCTCTATATGCCTGGAACTCCCGGAACGCCCTACCGTAAGCTGCCTGAGTTTTGGGAGCCAGGGATCCCTGCACGATATTCTGAACTTCTAGCTCCCAAGGCTCCATGCACCCGGTGGGAGAGGGTCGGGAAGCTCCCTGGCTTCCGGTGCTAGTTCCCGGAATTGCTCGATCTGAAAGCGAGAGAGGGCATCGGCTATGCCATTGTCAATACCGGGTACGTGACGTGCTGTAAACATTATGTTGTTCCTAAGGCAAGCCCCTACCATGGCACAAACCAGGGTCATAACACGGGAGGAGCAGGATGTCAACGTGTTTATTATATGTACCACCGCCATATTGTCGCACCAGAACAATACAGTGTGATTAGCGAATTGCTCTGCCCATAGCAATACTGCTATAACTATGGGGAACAATTCCAAAAACGTTAAATCTTTAGTCACTCCCATCTCATGCCATCTAAGTGGCCAGGGCTCCATGCACCATCGTGTCTGAAAGTAAACCCCAAAACCTGCACCCCCTGCGGCATCTGAGTGCACCTGGAGGTCACTGCGTAGCAGCCACTTTCTTCTCCAAAAACTCACCCCATTGTATTCCCTCAGGAAATCAAGCCAGGCTCTCAGGTCAGCCTTCATTTCTTGATTCACCCTGATTCTGTAGTGGGGGGGAAGGTCACCCTTCAGTTTGCCATATAACCTGGTTAAAAATGCTCTGCCGGGTGCGACCACCCGGCATGCAAAGTTAAAGATGCCTACTAACGACTGCAGGGTTTTTACTGTAATCTTTTGTGAGAGTATGCATTCTTGTATCTTAGCCTTCAAAGTCTCTAACTTGTCCTGTGGGAGCCTAGACAACTTTCTTACTGTATCCAATTCTATGCCCAGGTAGGTTAAGGTTGTGGAAGGTCCCTCCGTCTTTTCCGGGGCAAGTGGGATCCCTAGGTCTGTGGCCATCTCCTGGAACAGCCCCGGAGCGGACGTGCATTCATCCGTCCCTGGTGGGGCTATTATCAGGAAATCATCAAGATATTTTGTTACTTCACCTCCCTTCCGCCATTGTTTAAAGATTCACTCTACCAGGGAACTGAATCGTTCAAATGCCGAACAGGATATGGAGCATCCCATTGGCATAGCTCGATCAAAATAATACTGTCCCTCAAAGTGGAATCCCAACAGGTGGAAGCTACCGGGGTGCACTGGTAGCAAGCGGAAGGCTGATTTGATGTCACACTTGGCTAACAGTGCCCCCGGTCCCATTTTCCTCGCTTTCTCAACCGCCAGGTCAAAAGACGCATACCTAACCATAGCTAATTCTTTTGGTATGGCGTCATTCACTGAGGCGCCGCGAGGGTAGGACAGGTGGTGAATCAACCTAAACTCGCCCTGTGTTTTCTTTGGGACTATGCCCAGTGGTGACAGCACTAGGTTTTGAATAGGTGGTTGTTGAAACGGACCAGCTACTCTGCCTTCTGCCACCTCTTTTTCGATCTTCTTCTTAACTAGTTCCTCGTGACCATTTATAGACTTGAGGTTCCTAACATTTTGTGGGCACACAACTGGGCCGGCGGGGATACGAAAACCGTTCCTAAAACCTTTAACTACATAATCTACCTCATCTCTGGCTGGGTGCATACTGAGGGCTCTTTCTAGTGCCTCAATTCGAATTGGCGTCGGCCCCCTTTGGGATGCGGGTCCCGGAGGGTCCGCCTTGACCCCCTTTTCCTGGGCCCGTACCGCCGCTGTATCGGCCTCGGCCACCCTTCTGCCGGGGTCGGTAGCATGTGCTCTCAGGATGTCCCCCTCCACAGCTGGATCATGCATGCCGAAACCTGCACTGGGACCTGTTACACCTACCCATGGTGTTGTACTCCCAACACGGGCCAGGTCCCACCTGTCCTCTTTTCCGCGCATCCCCCCGGTATGGCTCATTAGCGAGAGCCACCCCTCCCTTGACTAATGGGTGCCCGCTATCAGACCAGGGCGCCCTGGTTGCGTCCACCATACTCTCCAGCCAGATGTCCGGGGCATGGGCATCCCAACGGAGGCCCGGGGTATTCGCTGACTTATGCCGAAACGCCTCATCATAACGTAGCCACGCCCCCGGGGGACCGGTGCCGTGGGCACGACGGACAATGTCCGCATATTTGTGTAGTTCTAATCCCCGTCCCGGGTTGGCCTGCATTATCACACCCATGTAGACTGCGAAAGCGGAAGTCCAATTAGCCCAGTTTCTGTCAGCTTTAGGGCGCTTAAATTTTTCCTTATCTTTCTCCTCTTCCACTTCCGAGTGATCCACTATGGGGTCACTGAATAATAATGCAAATATGTCCACATATTCCGCCTGCAAAATCTTTTCTTTGGTCGCGGGGGTCAAATGCCTGCCAAATGCGGCTGCCACATCAGCAATTACACCGCCTGGTGGGCGTACGATAGCTATTACCCCAGCCCCCGTTGATGTGTTGGCCGGGGGGGGACCCCAGCCTGCGGAAGGATAAGAGCTGTTTTGTGGCTCATGGCTGGCTCTGTTGTTCTATACCCTGGTGGGACTGTTGCCCCTGTTTGCACTGCAGGCAAACTAACTGAGAACACCCATGCCCACGAACCCTCTACTTGAAGTAGGCGGGGGGCCGTGGCATGTTGCCCCTGGGCTGATACCCTCAGTGGTGCTGGGCCCACCGGCTCGCTGCTCCCGCCCTGTACTGGTCTGCTCGGGGGCAGCGCAGCCCCTTCCCCACTTATTGTCCCGACAGGGCCACCCCCCCTATGGGGGGAATTCTCGTAACTAATTGTGGAGGTTGTTCCCCACTCCCTATGGTTGGCAGACTCACCCTGGATCGTTGACTGGGGTTGACTGCTTGGCCCTGATCCCCCGTGGTGCCCGCCTCCATGCAGGCCCCTGGGTTCCCTTTGGAGGGCTTCCTCTATCACCTGAATGCGTTGCAATATGGGCTGATCTAGGTCCCCTCCTTGCTGTTGTTGCTCATCTCGTCTCCTGCAGGCCAGTGGGGATGCTTCGCCTGCAGTAAAAAAGATATATCGGGGCCCCTCGTGCCCCAACATATTACATGGCGTCTCTGATGGTGCCCCCAGTGCTGCCGTACTGCCTCCCTGCTGACGCTGGTAACGTGCCAGCCCCGGTACCCCAAAGGGGTCCCTGATGTCGGCGTGGCCTAAGGACAGCCCAGGTTGTATCCTACCCCCATGTGGGCTTGCTCCTGTTCTGCTGGGCCCCTGGTTCCATAAAGGTTTTGTCTCCATCCCCCCCTGGCCTGTGGGTTTGGCTGTTGCCCTGGCCCCCCTTGCCATGGGGGGGATTGGCTTGTTCCTTCACAGGCCTGGCCAGGTTGATTCTCCCCGAATCCCCTTGTGGTGGACCCACTTCATCTCTATACCTTGCGGGGGGGGGGGGTTATAACTCTTGTACCCCGTCTGGGGCCCTCAAGTAGGGGGTGAGATACAGCTTGCTCCCTATCTGGGGCTGGCTGCCTTTCTTCCCCCCCACCCTGATAGTTTGAGCCCTCCCCTTGAGTACCCCTACTGTTGGGCTGGGGCCCCCCGGAGACCGAGGGTGTAGGGCTCAGGGCCCGATTTTGGAGCAGGGCCTCACAGGCCGCCAAACGCTCCATTAATTCCTGCCTGGTTGGGGCCCCTTCACCTTCCTCGCTTTTGCCACGCTCTGGGGTGCCCCCGCTCCTTGACTGGCTCCCCGCTTGTTGGGGCCGCTTTTTTGCCGCCTTCTTCTTCTTTGTGTGGCCCATTGCCATGCTGATCAGTTTACTCTCGGGGCTCTTCCCTCCACATGGCTCGACCTAACTCAGCAGCAAGCTCTCCTTGCTGCTGACTCGTTGCACCCTCACGCCGACTGAGGCTGTTCCTCACAGCCCCGCCCTCCCTACAAAGGGCGGGTACCGCTCTTCCTTTTGGCACAGCTCCTCCTGCGCACACACCGATCGGGTTGCCCTGGCAACTGGCCCTGCTGTTAACAGCGCTCTGTGCGCTCCAACTCCTTTCCCCGTATCTCCGACGGGGGCGCGGCAATTACCCCGTCGCCGGGATTACCACGGCGAAGGGGACTTATATCCAAAGACTCCATAGATTCAAATTCTCCAGTGCATGGAATGCCAGGTCATAGAACGATAGACATGTGCAGTTCCCTGAGGTTTGTGTAAATATACTAGAGGGTGATATGTGTACATAACTGAAGTCAGTACGATCCTTTTAAAAACTGGTCTTCGGAACAGTGTGTGAGAAATGTCACCACAATGAAACTGAAAGCTGTACATGGTCGTAGAATTGTAGACTTGGTAGGGACCAGAAAGGTTCTCTACTCCAATCACATGCTCTATGTCAAGAGATGGCTATTGGACTCTGAAAACCTCCAACAACAATGAGCCTGTAACCTCCCATTGCCAAACACCACTAATTTGTAACGTGTGTGTCTTTGTGTTACTTAAGAAAAACGTTGATTTGCTTGGCAGTTTGGCCTGAAGACGACTACAGGATTAGACCCTTAACATAAACAATTTGAACACAGAGTAGAAAGAAAGCTTCCAAAATGGTGCCACTGTGGGCCCGATCATGGCACCCAGTATCTCAGTGAAGAGCTGGTCTGTAAGTAAGCTAAACATATATTCCACATTCGTAGATTTCTCCTCTGCATTTGATTTGGTAAACCGGGGGAAACCTAAACATGTGTGTATATGCTATGCATATTATATTGTTTTGTCATGGCCTGTGGCTAGTACAATAAAGATTATTATTATTATTATTATTAAGTCTGATTCAGTGGGAGGCAACATAATCTATCAAACAACCACAGGTCCAGACTAGAATTGAGGTGAGAATGTCTGCTCCTGTATCATTGGAAAATACCCTATTTAGGGAAGGTTATTGAATGGGTGGTTGCCTGATGGCTCCAGGCTCACCTTGATGTCGTCTGATTCCTGGACCTGTTTCAGTCTGGCTTTTGTTCTGAGTATGGCATGGATACTGTGCTTGTGGCCGTAGTCATTTACTTGTGTCTGGAGCTTGGCTTGACTGTGCTTGAAATTCTACCCTGTTGATCTTGTTAGATCTGTTGGTGGCCTTTGATACAGTGACCACGAGGTGTTGCTGACACAGCTGTAGGACTTGGCTGGGGTGTGTGGGACCACTCTTGAATGGTTCCACTCCTTGCTGTCAGGGAGGTACCAGAGAGTGGTGATGGCTGATTGCTTATCATCCTCTCAGGACATCCCCCGTGGGGTCCTGTAGTGTTCTATTCTGTCTCCCCTCTTCTTCAGCATGTGTATGAGGCCTCTGGGTGAGATCATCTGGAGGTTTGGGGTGAAGTGCCATCAGCATGCTGATGACACTTAGCTCTACCTTTCTTTTTCAACTAATTCAGGCCCTGCAGTCTTGGTGCTTCCCTAATGCCTGACTGCTGTCAGGGATTGGGGGTGAGCCGATTGAAGCTGAATCCAGACAATACTGAGGTGATCGTTGTCCAGCCTTGTGACCTGGAGGGGATTGGAACTCCTGTTATTCATGGAGTCCGCCCCACTCTGGTCACTCAGATTCAGAGCCTTGGAGTGGTTATGGACTCCTTGCTGAGCCTGGATTTTCAGGTTGTGATGGAGGCCAGGAGAACTTTTCACCAACTCCATCTGATGTGCAGGCTGCAGCCTTTTATTTCTGATTTGGATCTGGCCCCCATAATTCATGCGTTCTTCACCTCGAGGCTAAATTATTGCAATGCACTCTACGTGGGGCTGCTCTTGATGAATTTTTGGAAGCTCCAACTGGTGCAGAATGTGGTGGCTCACCTCATTTCAGGAATGGGGTGCTGGGAGCATATTAGGCTGGTTCTGTGAAGTCTGCACTGGCTTCCTGTAGCTTGTGGACAAAATTCACATTTTTACCTTTAAGGCTCTAAATGGACTGGTCTCCACGTATCTGAAAGGCTGCCTTTGCGGATAGGCCGCGAGCGCTTCCCTGTAGGTACTGTCCGTTAGCCTTGTTCATATGACAAGGGCGTGTAGGTAGGCATTCTCAGTTNCCCCTGCACCACTGCAGGACCCACCACACCCCAAACATCTGCACAGAGAAATCTCATTTCAGCCCTAACTACTACCCTGTTTCAAGAGTGCTTGTGAGAGTAGACCCTTAGCAATTGGTCATCTTTCCCTGACACCTGTTTGCAACTCCTGTAAGAGCAATGACCACCAGGTTTGGAATTTATTTTTCATAATCACAGAATATGCCAGATTCCATAATCACAGAATCAGTGCCACTGTCCCTGCAGCCTCAAGTGAGTTTGAGGCAATTCACACCCACAAAGAGATATTTTTAGGCTGTTTGCAAATTTCAGCAATCATCATTGCATTAATTATGTTTGGTTCCCATTATTGAGGTTGCTTCTATATCCACAAGAGATGTCAGTTAGTTGTGTTTTCAAATATAAAAATTAAGAAAAACAAAGGGAGAGGGCTATCGGGTCCCATCCTCAAGCCTATCCTAAGAAACCCATGTGGTCATGAACCCCTGCCTCTTCCTTCTCAGGATGGAAACCTTTTCCCTTATATGCTCACACCTCTGTGAGCAATATGGAATCTGGCTTGGATTAATGCTGAAACAAATATCCAAAGCAAATATCAAATTCAGTATATTCAAACTCATTTTAGCGAAGCAGATATGAAGTATTATATGGTTCCTTATTTATTTGTGGTTTCAACCTTCATTGTGGTATTTTGATCACATCAGCATTTTGTGTTTGGTATTTTGTACTTTGTCCATTGCGGCAGTATTATTTGAAGGATTTTTAAAATGTGAATGCAATTCCTGCGTTGAATCTGATCAGCCAAAACTTTTTTTTTTTCTTCAAAAAAACCCTAAATAGTAGGGATGGGACTATCGACAAATTATCGGTTACCGGTTTTATCGGTATCAGATTAATCCGATATCTGATTTCTTGGTATCAGCATATCGTTTTTTTAACATTGCCGATTTTTTTTATCTTTAACATTGCGGCCATACCGATATTATTGGTATTTTCAGATTAATCCGATATTGCCAATTATCAGCATTATCAGATTAATCCAATACCAATAGTCCCATCCCTACTAAGTAGTACCACTGAAATGCACAAAATACAAAATACCTGAAGTGGCTGAGATGAACAAAATATTGAAGCAAAGTAAACAAAGTGATGGTGATGAAAAGAAATTCAGATATTTATTAATGGAAACAAATGGGAACTATCTTTGTTAATACAAAATGTTAAAGAATCCTAGAACTGATGAAGCGGGTACGGACTCTCAGGGGTTATCAAATCCCAGCCTTTGCTCCGAGCCAGATATCCTCAGCTGACAGCATCACTGACTGATGCTTTTCCAGCCAGGTTTTAAAAACATCCAAGGAGGGAGATCCCACTACCAAACAGGGCTTACAGCTAGGAAGGCTTTCAATTGCCTAACCAAAATCTACATTGCTATAACTGAAGCCCATTCCCTCTCATTCTATTTTCTGTGGCAGTGGAAAACAAATGTCCAACATCTTCTTTTGTGGCATCCATTTAGATATTTGAAACCTGCTATCATGTCCCCCCTTAGGCTTCATCTCTCTAGGCTGGTTCCCAATTCTTTCACCCTTTCCTCATGTGGCTCGTCTTCTAGTCCCTTTACCCTCTTAGTTGCTCTCCTCTGAATTTTCTCAAATTTGCCCATTGTTCATTTTAAAACCATTTTGGATTCCAGCATTCCAAACTAACTTCTACTGAACCTTATTTTACATTTGGTTCTAATTCTCCCCCCATTATTTTTCATTTCTGTCAACTGAGATAAGTACTAGAAGCTAAAACAGCATAGGAACTGCATTTAAGTGAATCACTATAGAAAGTGTATTGGTGGTTCATGTAAAGGCAAGAAAGAGCTAATTTAAAATGGTCCCCTCCTATCTCTTAACTATAAATTTCAAAGTCAGAGACAAATCTCAAATGCTGAATTTTAAAGCAGCATAGACGGTAGCTCACAGCAAATAGACTGGAGGTAGAGAATACAGGCCCTTGGGGTGTTAGCATTCCAGAATTAGGTCAAGACAGATGCGAAACTCCAATGCAGTATTCTGCTGACCAAGCCAAATAAAGAAACTGTGTTCTTTTAATCCAGAATTCTGCACTGTAATGATGTCTCCCACTGAAAGTTTTCAAATGTGGGTCAAGTAACTTTCCATAAGAACCCAAGGGTTTTTAATTACCTACCTCTGCTGAAGCTGGACAAGAGGTTCCCAAGCCGAAACATAAATGAGAATTTGTAAGTTCTCAAACAGGAGCACAATATTTTATATTTTGGATAATTTATAATCCGAATCCGGCTTCAGACGGTTGCTCAGACCAGAGATTGCAGATGTCACCCTTGGGCATTCATAATAGTGTGGAACTATTTATTATATTTAATTGCTTAAATATTGCCTAATTTAATTGCTTTTCCACAAACTTGCAAGGAGGCTGCAAATGGAACATTTAAGATCCACATACTGTCCACTTCAAATCACTTGAAATTATCAGTCAGAGATAATACCAAACAGTAGAAACTGAAAAGAGCAGAAAATTGCAGTTCTAGGATAATATTCCTTTAAGAGCCTGCCTGTTAGTCAGCTGGCACGATTTCTCAAAATCCTGTGGCATCCTGTGGATTTCTCAAAATCCTGTGGCATCCACTGGCACGATTTCTCAAAATCCTGTGAGGCGGGATTACACGAGACAGGAGTACGGGATCACGCACATTGAATGTGCATTGTTTGCCAACAGCGAATTAGCTACCTCACAAACGAGCTATTTAATTCACGGTTGGCAAACAATGCGTGCGATCCCGTACTTCCATCTCGTGTAATCCCGCCTCGCAAAATTTTGAAAAATCGTGCCAGCGTGTCGCACCAAGGCGACCCACTTGTCTAAAAGCACCCTCAGTCTAGCCTTGCAGAGGAACACAAGTTACTACATTTATCTTGTCGGTCTACAGGCAGACACCATTTGTGGACAGACTGCACCAGATGATAGACTCCATTCACTAATAGGGTTGCCACCCCACTGGGTTTCATCCAGACACTCTAGTTTTTGACCCAGAGTTTCCAGGTCCCTGATTTCTCTGTCAGTCAGAGGCACCTGTAGCTAATGTGGAGAATTAGGGCTTCTTTGGGTTGCCACGTCAGAAAGGAGGTGGGTCACAGGGATTTCCCCACCCTATTTCTACTGCAGCCCTGCTCCTTTGGAGTTCTATGATCATAGAATGTCAAGAGTTGAAAAAGGCCTTGGAGTGAAGTTAGTACAACTCCCTGCTTGGATTCAGAATTACATCAGGGGTATTTTCATATAGATGCAGGGATGCAAAACTCTGGAGCACGTCCGGAGATGTACCCCCCATGTCTGCCTGCTTGCAGCTGCACCTAGGTCCATTTTAAAAGAGACCGGGCAGCACCCCTCCCCTATGGACAGATCACCCACAATGCTATGGCATCGCTGGGGCAAACCCCAGCAGAGA
>QEPC01007489.1:2378701-2399669 GCA_003113815.1 Sphenodon punctatus | reverse complement strand
TGGGACAACCCCCAGCCTGAAGCAGAGCTGCAGCATCCCATCTGGGAGTAGATGGACAGCTGCCTCGCCCCTGGCCGGTGTTCTGAGTTTGGGCGACCCATTCCACTTACGGTGCTCGGAGATACCCCAGAGCACTGCAAATGGAAGTGACCCAGAGCAAGCAGCGTATGCTCCACCTCACCCCAGGATGGCCCACGTTTACACAGATGGGCCACCTAGGGGTGGGGCGAAGCAGGAGCAAAGCAGGTGTCTGCTGAAAGTCACCCAGAGTCTGCACTAGATACCAATAGCTTTCCAGGCACATTTCAAGGTGCTGGTTTTGAGATTTAAAGTTGTAAACGGCTGGGCTGCACATATCTGACCGACTGCCTCCTACTATGCCCAAACACAACAATCCCTATGGTTGGCCGGGTGCTACCTCTTGCAGGTATCATTATTAAATGTATTCGTCAAATTAAAAAGGTAGCAAGAGGATCAAACATCTGCCTGCATAGCTAAATGGCAAGGTCAGGAAGGCTATTAGAGCCAAAAAGATGTTCTTTAAAAAAATAGAAAGCTAGACCTGATGAAGAAAATAAGAGCGTAAGCATTGCCAAATTAGTTCCAAACATTAATAAGGCAGGCCAAGAGGGAATTTGAAGAGTGACTTGCTAATGATGCAAAAACTAACCATAAAAACTTTTTCAAGTACATCAGAAGCAAGAAGTCAGCTAGACAGTCAGTTGGGCCATTAGATGACCCTAAAATGGGGCAAAAAAAGGCACTCAGGAAGAATACAGTCATTGCAGAGAAGCTGAATGAATTCTTTGTTTCGGTCATCACTACAGAGGATGTTGGGCCTATTACCCACACCGGAACTATTTATTGTAGGTCATGAATAAGAATAACTGCTACTACTTATTAGTGCTGCAGAAATTATAGGTGTAGGCAGTGCTTTACAGTCACAGATTTTGAGAGACAGGTCCCTGTCCAGTGGGCTTACAATCTAAGAGACAAAGATGAGAGGAACAACAAGGAAAGACAAACACACACATTCCCATTTTACAGATCGGGAACTGAGGCTGAGAGGTTGTGTCTTGCCCAAGGCCAATCAGTGAGATTTGAAACCTGGTCTCCCATGTCCAAGCACAGCACCTTATTCACTACACTACACTGGCTCTCAAATCAACATGGCTGTCACAAATTGACATGACTATGGAAGACTGTCTAGAGCAAATCAACAAACTAAATAATAACAAATCAACAGGACCAGATGGTATTCATCATAGAGTTCTAAAGGAACTCAAGCATAAAATTGCAGCACTACTATTGGTAATTTGTAACTAAAATCTGCCACTGTAGCCAAGGACTGGAGCGTAGTGAATGTAACACCAATATTTAAAAAGGGCTCCAGAGGCAATCCTGGAAATTACGGACCAGTAAGCCTAATGTCAGTGCCAGGAAAACTGGTGGAAATGGTTGCTCAGAACAGAATGACTGGACATATTGATAAACGTGACATAATGAGGAAGAGTCAACATGGATCTAGCAACAGGAAGTCATGCCTCGCAGATCTATTGGAATTTTTTGAGGGTGTGAATAAGCATCTGGATATGGGTGAGATGGCCGATATAGTGTATCTGGACTTTCAGAAGGCATTTGATAAGGTCCCTCATGAGAGACCTTATCGTAGGAAAGGAGGCAGTGTCCTGTTGTGGATTGGTAACTGGTTAAAGGATTGGAAGCAACACCTGGAGGTGGGACTAAATGATCAGATTTTATAATGGAGAGAAGTAAATATTGGCGTGCCCCAGGGAGCTGTACTGGGACTGGTGTTTTTATATATTTATTAATGATCTGGGAAAGGGAATAAAAAGTGAGGTGATCAAATCTGCATATGATGCAAGGTTACTGAAGTCGTGAATACCTGAGAAGATTGTGAAGAATTGCAGGATGATCTTGCAAGACTAGGTGACTGAGCATCTAAATCACAAATTAAATTTAATGCTGACAAGTGCAAAGTGATGCACATAGGGAAAGATAATCCAGCACAAAGCACGAACTATATATGTACAAAATTCTGGGTTCTAAATTAGAGATTACCACTCTTGGGAGTCACAGGGTGTAAGGAACCGAGCCCACAGTTTGGGCTCAAGGGCCGCCCAGGCAGGCCATACCAGGTGAGCACGTGTGTTCGCGCCGCCATCCTGTCCACGGTACTGGGGCCACCATGGCTGTCTGTTATTGGCAGCCATCGCTGCACATCATGGCGGGGGGCAAGGTGCCTGCCACAGCATGTGTGAGGAGCCAGCCAGTCTCTTCCAGCCCCTCCCCCCCAGCCTGGTTGATTGGCGGGAATGTTTATTCAGTTCCCTAACTTGCACATTTATTAACCAGCATTGTGGACAATACACTGAAATTGTCAGCTCATTGGCTAGCATTGGCCAAAAAGTAAACAGGATGTTAGGAATTATTTGGAAAGGGATAGAGATAAAGCTGAAAATAAAATAATGCCTCTATATAAACCTATGGTGCAACTGCACCTTGAATAGTGTGTGCAGTTCTGGTAGCCCCATCTAAAAATAAAGATATAGTAGAATTAGAAAAGATACAGAGAAGGGCAACAAAAATGATAAAGGGTATGGAATGGAGATTTTTATATACTTCTGCTTTCATATGTTTTTATATTGTATGAAGAAAGGCTTGATAGGTTGGGGCTCTTCAGCTTGGAGAAGAGATGACAGAGGGGATATGATAGAAATTTATAAAATCATGAGTGGTGGGAAATGAGCAAATGGAGAGCAGTTACTTACCCTCTCAAATAGTTCTAGAATTTGGGTACACTCCATGAAACTAACTGGTAGCAGATTTAAGACAAATAAAATCATTTTTTCACTCAAAGCACAATTGACTTGTGGAATTTGTTGCCAGAGGATGTGGTCAAGACAGTAATATAGCTGGGTTTTAAAAAGGATTGGGTAAGTTCTTGGAGAGTAGATCCATTAAAGGCTATTAGACAAATTGTTTTAGGGGACATAACTTCTTACTATCAGGAGCTGGGATTGAACAACAGGGAATGGTTCGCCCATTGGGAGTGACCTTTTGGGTACTTCTCCCAAGCAACCAAGAATGGACATTGTCGGAGACAGACTGCTGCTCTCGACGGACCATTGGTCTGACTCAGTATGGCACTTTTTATGTTCTTATCATCTGCCTGTCACACTAATATGGTGAGGGTGTGCACTGTGCAGAGGGGCATTCTTGTTTGCTGCCTTAATACTGTGAAACTCCCTTCCCTTGGAGGTTCATCAGAGCTCAAGTGGGAGCATTTTAAAAAAAAAAAAATTGAGACAAGCATTGGTCAAGTGGGGCTACAGATTGAGGGCGGGGCCATCTAGGAGATTTTTATATGCTTTTATGTAATATACATTACATTAAAATATGTTTTTATATTGTAACCCATGCTGCGATTTAGGGAAATGTGAGATAATCAGTTTAGATAAATAAAGTATTTATTTAAAAACTTAACAAGCTTCCGTAAATAAACCTAGTTTTAGAAATCTGATTTACTTTTCTGTTATGCTTCTGTAAGAGTAACTTGAACCAAGGTTCCAATGCTATCTAATTAAATAGATCTTTCTGGTAGACTCTACCTTGGAGTGTATAATGACTCTTAGGAGGACCAAAGGTCAGATGGAAAAAAAAATGCTACTAGAGGATCATTAATGCTAATAGCTCTGCATACAATACCTGAAGGGAGTGATATAATAGAAATACCTAGTATTGTTCAAAATTAATGAGAGTTGAGAAGGAGGAGTTAGGTTCCAGGGTAATTTTGGAAGATGACACAATGTATAGCTATTGCATTGGTAGTAAACAATTGGAGTTCCTTTGGAGAGAACTGAAGCCAAAGCAACAATATTTCTCCTGGGACTGGAAATACACATTGGCTTTTAGTCCTCAAACAAGCCATTTACTCCAAAGTTGACCAAGTTATTGGAATCAATGGGACCAATCTGAATTAAGTGGTTTGAGGATGGCAGCCATTTTGTGACACTGAATTTTACACAAGAAGTAAGCAGCTGGAGAGAGAGAGAGAGAGAGAGAGAGAGACCTTTCTTCCTACTTGGGCTCTGCAGCTGGTTTCTGTTAAAATTAGTTCTGTGTTTTACAGCCATTTGTCCAGCAGTGTTTGAATTCTGCTTAACATTTCCTTGGATTTTGAGTGCTTCCCTCCACCCCTAATATCGCTGCTCTTATGTAAGACATCCTTGACTAGAGATGAAAGTTGTAAGTGGGCAGTCAAAATTGGGGCATAACAGAATTCAGGAAACCGACTTTTGAGCTGACCTTAAATCCATGATCCATGATTCACTGTGTTCTCCCCATTGGATATAGAGGATTCACATTGGTCAGAAAAGGAAGCAGCCAGCATTCAATGACTGCTGAGTGTANGTTATTGTGGCAGGGACAAGGCCAGACCCCGCCGTGGGAGGAAGAGTGTGGAAGGACGGAACCCAAGCCCCATTTCACCAGATCAATTGGGAAGCCGAGTCACCCGATGAGACTGGCCCACCCCCCGCCCCCACGGCAAGCAGGCCTGGGGCCGCACCAGAATACTGTGGGGCTCCCGCCCCCCAGGCGGTTCCGAAAGTGGAACCTGACCCCCAACCCACTCCCGGGTTCACCCCCCACCCCACAGGAGGGTACACCCCGACACTCGAAGCTGAAGCACCCAAAGATGAACAACCTGGCACCATACCCAGTGCTGACCCGCCTGCTGCTGCGTCGGTTCTCGCCCCGCCGCTGCCCCACTGATCGGTCATGTCGTGAATGGCTTGCTCCAACGCCGCTACCCGGCGGTGCAACTCCTCATCCTCGTTGCTCTGATGGGGGTGCTCTGGCTCCAGAAGGTTGGCTGCCTCCGTCTCTGTCTCCAACAGATGGAAGAAGGGGGGGGAACCCCCAACCAGGCCCCATACCTGCACCGAAGGAGGGCATACCACCTGTGCCCTGAAGGTAGGGCATCCCAACTCCTGGCCAGTCCCCACCCCCCCATGATCAACTCCTACTGTGTACTGTGAGCCTGAATCACAGGCCAGGGGGTGCCCTGAGCTGAGTGGGAAGTTTGCCCTGGTCCAGGGCCCACAGGGGCCAAAGCCTGAACCAGGCCAGCCCCAGCTTCTGGCGGGGCCTGGGTGCCCCCCACAGCCAGCCCGTGCGGCTCGACCCACAAGTGCCTGGGTGCAGGAGGGTCTTCAATATAACACACTGGGGGCTTCGATCACCTACCCCCCCTCTGAGGGGGCGGGGGGGCTCGGGTCCCTCAGTGGTCCCCTCCACTCCTGGGGCATCATCTTGTTGAGGGTCACCTGCACCCCCCATGCTGCGAAGAAGGGCTTCACACCCTTCCAGCCTCTCCCGAAAGGAAAGCTCCCCAGGTGGGGGGGTGCAAGCTAACCGCCCCCTGCAGTTCCCCTTCCCTTCCTACAGGGGGTTGAAGCCCTCCAGGATCCTGGGCTGCATGGCCTTGGGCATCTCCCCCACTCTCCTGTATGGGGCTCCCCGGGGCCTCCTCTCCCCCCGTGGATGCAGGAATGGGGGGTTGTACCACCTTTTGCCCCCCACCAGCCCTGCCCTTCTNCTATAGTCTTCCAGGCCCAATTCAAGGTGTTGGTTTTGACCTTTAAAGTCCTTTATGGCTTGGGCCCCACTTACCTGCGGGGTCGTCTCACACACACACACACGGGTCCTGGATCGGCCCTTGTGGTCGGCTGGGGACGCTCTTCTCAGGGTTCCACATGTTTCTTGGGTGATTACAATGAGGAGGGCGCTCTCGATGGCCAGTCCTGGTTCACCTGGTCCCAGATCTCCCCTTTTTCTGTAGACAGTGTAAGACCTGGCTATTCCACCAGGATTTTAGCAAGGAAGATGGGTGGAGGGTCGGTTTTTAACTTCACCATGAAGGTTTTTGTTTTGTATTATGTTTTAGTAATGTATTTATTTTGATGTTTTATATTATGTAGTGAGCCGCCCTGAGCTGCAGTAACAGGAGGGGCCACATAGACATAGAACAAAATAAATAAATAAATAAAATAAATTTTGCACCATTTAACCAATTTACCATTTTCCTATCCACGTTTTCAGCTATTTCTGGCTAAAATTAAAAAAAAGCAACCCAATGCCTCCCTCGTATGACAACTAAAACAAACACAAATTTAGAAATTTGCTGAAGTGGTAGTATGGCACAAGTTGGAACAGGTCAGTAAAACAAAGTTGGTTACTTGGTAACTAATGCCCAGTATTTGGAGTAGTTTCCTTGCTTCAATATGTGGATACTAATCAGGTAACTGATAGGCTACCTGAAATTGCAGGTACTGCCTACAGGTACAAACTTTGCTGCCTGTTTTAGCTCAAATCAAGTGTAAGATGCATAGTCAGGCAGAAGCTTCCAGCACAACAGCACATGTTGCATGGATGTTCTGTGACAGGCTATGGATTTTAGAGACAGAAGTGGTGCCCAGAATGCAATGCTCTGAGAGACTAAATTTATTAAAGTACTTTCCAAACAGCGCCACAACGCCTTGCCTATTTGCTTAAGGTGCACAGTGAGTGAGATCAAGTCATCAGCCTAACGTGTATTTGTTGGCTTTATCTCTGCTCTTGTAACACATGCATGGGCTACGATAAGCCAATTAGATTTTTTCAAGGCCAGATACCATCTGGCTGAGAAATTGCTGGCAGTCCAGTAGGTAGCACTCCCACAGTCCCCAAGAGGGTTTCAAGTTTTCCCACTCAGCCTTCACAATTATTCTTCTACAGAGCCAGAATAAAACAGAAGCCATGCTTTTTCTTTAATTATTGCCAATTTCTGAGGAGGAGGAGACAGTGAGGGGGGGGGACACGCAGGAGGAAGTTGGCAGTTGTGTTCTCACTCTTGTCACACTTTTGACTCTACCTTGGAGAGACGTAGCAATTTAGTTGCCATAGCAACCCTATTAACAAATAGCAGCCTAGAAGACTGTGGGTTGTCGGGATATTTTAAGAGGCTTTTATTAGCAAAAATGCAGGGTTTCTGCTAGTGACGCGCAGCTATTATTTCACCTATTTTGTTTTGTTGCCTTACCCTTTTGGGGAGCCCAAGGTTCATTTTTAAAATGGATATACCTATAGCAAGAGCCCCACAGTGTGATATGTTTTATCTTCCCTGCCTGAGGGGAAAGAAGTCATTACCACATGATTGCACCATTCTTTAAATGGAATAAACTGAGTTGCATTAATGCCTCCTCAATGAGCTAACTGTGGGACTATAAATATGACTCCTGTCTGCAGCATTACTTAGCAGTTTTCTCATCAAATATACGGGTGATTTGGTGAGGCAGGACATGGGAGGGAGAGTGATAGGAGGAGTGTTTTGTACGTTACCTTAAGAAATTAATCAATTTATCTTTTAGGGATTTTTTTTTTTAAAAAAAAAGCAAAGATTTTTGAAGACTGAATTATGCAGCTTTCAGCACCTGAAGATTTATACTGCATGGTTTTCAGGATTCAAAAGCATCTCTCCAAACAGATGCGACTGCACCTCCATTGGACCAGAATTTAAATATTACCTCTTAGCAGGTATTCATTCTAGATGGATTTGCATTTAATTTCCCTCTGATGAATTTACAATTCTAGTGAAAATGGCTGAATTTCTACAGCAACTTCTATTCTGTTGTTTCAACATGCTTTGCACATATTAACACTCCCAACACCCTTATGATTTATGTAATTATTATCCCCATCTTAAAGAGCAGAAAATGAGGAACAGAGATTATATGATCTATAGGATTCTGAGCTGTTCAGGATCAGAGAGAGTCTGGGGTATAACTGAGAACACAGTCCTTTGCTGTTTATCCTCAGTCTTCATTTTAACCAGCTGGAATGGCTTCCATATGAAGAGTGACTCATTAGGGATGCTTGTTGACGCACCCCCCTAAGTGAGACACAACACAGGAAGTTGGAATTCAAATGGCTGCACTCTTTATTAATATCACATTATGTAACCGAATTATGATGGCGGGGGCAATTCGCTCAGGTGAATTGGGTCCAGCACCCATAATCAAAACCTATGAACGTAACTCAGGGATTGACCCGATATCCCATCGGGTACCAATCCCGCATGACTGTTCTAAACATCTCCCCCTCCCGATACCGCAGTCAGGGGGAGGGAGACCATGGCCTGTGTGGGCCGGAGGAAGGAGGATATAGTGCCCTCAAGCCGGGGACAGTACATGTCCCTATGGCCCTCACGATCACCTCTCCCAAGGGGTTGACTCCACCGCTTGCCATACCCTGCGATTGCGGCTGGGATCACTCCCTCATCTCTGTTTGCCCAGGCCTTTGGGAGGGAGGGTGGGGGGGTAGTTTTTAATCCCCCGCCCGTTTATTTATTTATCACTGTCCTTTTTACCCTGTTTTATTGAGAGATTTTATATTTATATTTTAAATTGTTCTTAACTGTTTTATGACTGTTGTTAGCCGCCCCGAGCTGCGTTGCAGGATGGGGCGGGATAAAAATCTACAAAATAAATAAATAAATAAATTAAGGAGATGCCCCCAATTAATCTTCTAACCTACGTAACTCAGGTGCTGGACCTCTGCCACTTAGGGGCTGCCAGGCCTACTGGACAGACCCAACTCCCACACCGAATTAATCTTTCACTAGGACTTCCTGCAATTTCTCTTTTAGGGCTGCCAGATACCACTAATTTCCCATCAGAGACAGGTGTACCCCATCTAACCTATATAACTCAGTCTTCTTATGGGTGATTACCCAATGGGGAATCATTGCCCCCCCCGACCTCCTTCAACCATCTGCCTATCTCCCTATTCACTGTTCTCCTGGTCCTGTCAATTTTACGTGGTGGTACACCTGCGCCCCAAGATATTCTCTCAACCCAGTCGTTCCACAGAATCATCACTCCGGGGAACATGAACTTGATTGACCAAATGTCGTTCCTGATTTCTTTCAACATTTGGACCCCTTTTACTTCACCTAAGTCATTTTCACCAAGGTGAATAACTAGTATGTCAGGCCTGACCCCCTGTTCCCTGCTCAGGGTGGGAATCAACTGGTGCCAACGCATACCACCACGGCCCATCCACCTGACGTGCGCGTAAGCGGATAGGCCCAGTTGGGTCCCCAAATGCGATCTTTCCGCCGCCTTTCTGGCCCATCGAACAAGGCTATGCCCAACGATCCAGATTCTGCACTTTGGATGACACCCCGGACCTACGGAAACAAAGATGGTTACTCATGCTGCAGGAACAGGGGCATCTGGAGGTATGCCCTATACGTCCAGCTGTGCCACCGGCCTATCGCCTGAACACCCCGCTCCCCGACGCCCACATTTACGGCAAAGGTTGCCGCCCCAATCCGAAATGAATGAGTGCCAAACCGCCCTGCTGGAAGACCCAAGGCTTGCAAGGATGCCCGCATCACAGACATCAGTTGGTACCTAGTCAGGAAGGTGCCATCCACGTGACAGAACAACTCACCAGGGAGTGTGGGCCGGACAGACAGATACCGCAGCAAGGCCCGTACTGGGCATAGCTCAATCTCACCAGCCCGTGTTATGCACACTGTGATTCCCCTACCCCTCTGGTCTGTCTTTGAGTGGCGCAAGCGTAATGCCAGACCTTGTTCATTGATAGTTACATCCTCTATTGCTAGCGCACAGGAAGCCCTATCCCTAGTAGAATTGGTGACCAGCTCACTAACCCTGAATGCTCCAAAAAAGGCCACTGTAAAGGCAGCCATGAATAGTATAGCTTCCCCTTCTGATGAGCAAATGTGGGGGAGAATCCCGCACATGCTCATGAGGAGCTGTGGTGTAATGGGCAGCCTGCTGTCTTATGGTGTACCCTGCTCCCTATCCCATGACTCTAATATCCTTCGGGCAAAAAATCCACGATCTGGTGAGGGGTAGCCAGCCAACCGGCTCATAAAAACCACCGCCGCGAGCTTCCCACTAATGGTGCTTGCTGCAGCGCCCCTTTGCCTGCTATCCAGCATAAACTTAAGGATCTATTGTTCTGGGATGGGAAAGCCTGTGCTTCAACCCTGGGACACTCGGTAGCCCTGAAATTCATTGAACGCCTTTTGGTAGGCCGCCCTGGTCCGCGGGGCCAAGGATCCCTGCACGGTGTTACAGAGGTCTATGATCCAAGGTTCCACACCCACGGGGGTAAAGGCTCCGGATCCTGTCTGGCTCCAGGTGCAAGTGAGCGAAACCGCTCCACCTGGAAGCGAGATATGGAAACAGGCACTCCGTTGTTAACCCCAGGGACATGCTGCGCTTTGAATACTATGTTATTGCGAAGGCAGACTAACACAAACGCCCTGACTAACCCCATGACCCTGGGTGAGCGTGATGATTGGGAATTGATTATATGGACCACAGCCTGGTTGTCACACCAGAAACGAACTGTGTGGTTGGCAAACTCGTCAGACCAGAGGTGGACGGCCAGGACTATCGGGAAAAGCTCAAGGAATGTCAAGTATTTTGTCAGGCCCTCATCAATCCATTTGTTGGGCCAGGGGGCCCCACACCACAGGTCCCTGAATATTAAGCCAAAACCCATCCCGCCTGTGGCGTCAGAGTGGACTTGCAGTTTAACTTCCACTAAGAGCTCGTCCCGCCACAGACTAACCCCATTGTAATCAGCCAAAAAGGATGACCAGATATCTAAATCGTCCTTCATATCCCGGGTGACACGTATATGGTAATGTGGCTGTAGTGAACCAGCCAGTTTGGCATACAGTCATGACAGAAAGGCTCTGCCAGGGGCCACCACCCTACATGCAAAATTTAAACTGCCAACTAAGGACTGGAGCTGTTGTACTGTGACCTTATGGGCCAACCGACACCCCGGGATTTTTGATCGCAAATTGCTTAATTTGTCGTGTGGCAGCCGGGATACCCCTTTTATTGTATCCAGCTCTATACCCAAATACTGTAGGGAAGTGGCTGGGTCCACCTACTTCTCTGGTGCCAAAGGGATGCCCAAACTGTCAGTCATTTCCTGAAAGGACTCCATTAACTTCTGGCATTCATCAGTTTCAGCAGTACCAATGAAGAGGAAATCGTCCAAGTATTTGATGACGTCCCCTCCATTGGTGCGCCGCCGAATCAGCCACTCTATAAGCGTAGTAAAATGCTCAAACGCCGAACAGGAAATTGAGCATCCCATTGGCATGGCCTTATCGAAGTAAAATTGCCTTTGGAATGTGAACCCTAGCAGGTGGAAGCTGTCTGGATGTACTGTCAACAAACAAAAAGCGGACTTCACATCACACTTTGCTAAAAGGGTCCCAGGTCCGTGGCGTTTGACTAAATCTACAGCCGCGTCGAATGATGTATAGCGAACAGTGGCCAGGTCCTTGGGAATGGCATCGTTAACCGACCTACCTCGTGGGTATGACAAGTGATGTACAAACCGGAACTCACCCAAGGCCTTTTTTGGGACTATCCTGAGTGGGGAAACTACCAAGTTGGGAAATGGCGGGGAAGTGAAAGGGCCGGCTATCCTGCCCTCCAATCGCTCCTTCTCCAGTTTCTGTTTCACCACCGACTCCATGCCTACTACTGACTTTAAGTTGCGTACGGCCTTATGGGGGTGGACCTCCCGCACTGGAATGCGAAACCCATCCCTAAACCCCCTGACTATACACTCTACCTCCAACCGTTCAGGGTGAGCAGAAAGGGCTGCAGCCAGCTTCTCTAATCTAATTGGGGTTGGGGCCGTTTCCTTGAGCCGGCTGACCTGCTGCCTCCGGCCCTCCTCTACCCAGCGATTCTGCAGGGGGCCTACCTCTACTGGCTGACTTGGCCCTGGGGCAGGACGCGGCATTGTGCAGTCCGGCACAATTGGGGCAGGAATGCTTAAACCTACATGATGCACAGGCACACTTCCCCAAGTGATCAAACTCATAACATTGATTCGACTGGCTAGCTGAGGCCCGCTTGCCTTTGCCACGAAAAAGATGGTTGGCGGGTGCCACCCCACCCTTTGCCAATAGGTGGCCACTGTGCGACCTGAGGGCTCTTGCTGCATCAACCATGCAATCCAACCATACGTCAGGTGCATGGGTATCCCAGCGCATGCCCGGGGTGAAGGCTGCCCGATGGCAGAACTCTTCATCATATCGGAGCCATACCCCGGCGGTCCAGACTCGTAGGCCCGGAGGACTATGTCCGCGTATTTGAGGAGCTCTGGAGCCCTGGCTGGATATGCCTGAATCATGACTCCCTGGTAGATTGCTAAGGCCGCAGTCCAATTGGTCCAGTTCCTGTCGGCCTTGGGGCGCTTGAAGCGCTCCTTCTCCTCCTTATCGTTGGCTTCCGCCAGATCTACCAGTGGGTCACGGAACAGGAGGGCAAACAAGTCCACGAATTCACCCTTCCATATCTTTTCACGTGTGGCTGGCAAAAGGTGCGCCCTGATGGGGGTGGACATCGACGCATAGTCCACCCCTGGGAAAGTATACTGCCCAGTAACTGTACCCTAGTGATACCACCGGGCCGGCTGAGCACCTTGGCCCCCCCACACCTGCACTGCCTGTCCCACATGGCCTGGGGCAGTTATTGTGGCAGGGACAAGGCCAGACCCCATCGTGGGAGGAAGAGTGTGGAAGGACGGAACCCAAGCCCCATTTCACCAGATCAATTGGGAAGTCGAGTCACCCGATGAGACTGGCCCACCCCCCGCCCCCACGGCAAGCAGGCCTGGGGCCGCACCAGAATACTGTGGGGCTCCCGCCCCCCAGGCGGTTCCGAAAGTGGAACCTGACCCCCAACCCACTCCCGGGTTCACCCCCCACCCCACAGGAGGGTACACCCCGACACTCGAAGCTGAAGCGCCCACAGATGAACAACCTGGCACCATACCCAGTGCTGACCCGCCTGCTGCTGCGTCGGTTCTCGCCCCGCCGCTGCCCCACCGATCGGTCATGTCGTGAATGGCTTGCTCCAACGCCGCTACCCGGCGGTGCAACTCCTCATCCTCGTTGCTCTGATGGGGGTGCTCTGGCTCCAGAAGGTTTGCTGCCTCCGTCTCTGTCTCCAACAGATGGAAGAAGGGGGGGGAACCCCCAACCAGGCCCCATACCTGCACCGAAGGAGGGCATACCACCTGTGCCCTGAAGGTAGGGCATCCCAACTCCTGGCCAGTCCCCACCCCCCCATGATCAACTCCTACTGTGTACTGTGAGCCTGAATCACAGGCCAGGGGGTGCCCTGAGCTGAGTGGGAAGTTTGCCCTGGTCCAGGGCCCACAGGGGCCAAAGCCTGAACCAGGCCAGCCCCAGCTTCTGGCGGGGCCTGGGTGCCCCCCACAGCCAGCCCGTGCGGCTCGACCCACAAGTGCCTGGGTGCAGGAGGGTCTTCAATATAACACACTGGGGGCTTCGATCACCTACCCCCCCTCTGAGGGGGCGGGAGGGCTCGGGTCCCTCAGTGGTCCCCTCCACTCCTGGGGCATCATCTTGTTGAGGGTCACCTGCACCCCCCATGCTGCGAAGAAGGGCTTCACACCCTTCCAGCCTCTCCCGAAAGGAAAGCTCCCCAGGTGGGGGGTGCAAGCTAACCGCCCCCTGCAGTTCCCCTTCCCTTCCTACAGGGGGTTGAAGCCATCCAGGTTCCTGGGCTGCATGGCCTTGGGCATCTCCCCCACTCTCCTGTATGGGGCTCCCCGGGGCCTCCTCTCCCCCCGTGGATGCAGGAATGGGGGGTTGTACCACCTTTTGCCCCCCACCAGCCCTGCCCTTCATCCTGGCCCCCATCACCCACCCGGCGGCTCCCCTGATCCCTGTTCATGAGAGGGATGGGGGTGGGGTTGCTGTGTCCCCTGCGCAGTCTTCACAGTCTCCCCGCCAAATAGCCACACTGATCAGCCTCTCTCTGGAGTTTGCCGGCGCTCCCTTCTCTGCCTCCCCGCTCCCGGGATGTCGGTGAATACCCCCGCCTACCGCTGGCCACTCAGGAGCTTGAGCTGAGCTGCTGCTCATTTCCCGCCGCCTCCTGACTGAAGAGGCGAGCGGGTGAGTTATTCATAGGCACCGCCTCATATGGGCGGTGCACCAATTGCATAGCGCACTCTTCACGCTCTCCCCAGCGAGGGTTGCCTAGCAACCCTCACTGGGTCCAACAGACTCCCGCCATGCGGGCTTCCCTTCCAGGAAGAACACCCCCCACCCCCAACCAATCCCAATACCTCCTCGGCAGGGGGGGGGCACCACAGGCGGCCAGATTAGGGGACCGGTGCACTGTAAAGCACCGCTCCCTCCCTCCTAAAGTGTTGTGCCCCCCCTCCAGGTCCCCTGATGGGGCACGACAACTCAGCCTTTGCGGCCGGAGCAGCTGCAAAGGGGGGGATTTTAGACGAGCGGGTTGCAGTCGCACGACTTGCTCATGTGATTTTTTAAATCCTGCAAGGTGCGATTAGACACAACAAGGGATGTAAATCATGTGCATTCAAGGCAGTCACACATTGTTTAACGTCCATGAACTTGCCCATTCTTAATATACTAGAAATAGGGGACAGCAGGCTTAAAACAAACAAAAGGAAGAACTTTCTCACTCAATTGCAAAACTCATTGCTAGAGGATGATGTGAAGGACAATAGCATAACTGGGTTGAAAAAAAGAAATGGGCAAGCTCTTAGTGGACAGATCCATAAATGGCTATTAGCCAAATTGGTTGGATAGATAGCAGGAAATGGATCACTCCATTATGACTTTTCTGAAGCGTCCAAAGATGGCCACTGTTGGAGCAGGATGCTGGGCTGGATGGACCATTGGGCTGACCCAGTATGTCACTTCTTATGTGGTTCAGAGCAAGTAAATAGGAATTACATTTATCCACTCTCAAAATAATAGGACTAGGCGACACCTTTTGACATAAACTGGCAAGTAGGGTACAAAACAAACAAACAGAAGTTTGGGATTTTTTTTCACTCAACATACAATTAACTTGTTAAATTCATTGCCAGAAAATGTTGAGAAGGCTAATACTGTAAACGTTTTAAAAATGGATACGTTCTTGGGGGACAGGCCCATAAATGGTTATTAGTCAAGTTGGGCAGGAGATGAGACCTCTGATTTTTGGGGTTGGAGTGAACTGCAGGAAGTGTTTCACTCCATTTATGACCTGTTTGTGCACTTCTGTAAAGCAATTGAAGCTATCACTGTGGGTAAAAACACACATAGCCATGCTGCCACGGCAGGATGGGAAGCCACAGTGGACACAGTCCGGACACGGTCAGGCGGTAGAACAAATGTGCCTGTGGCCGGGGCCCGGGAGGGAGACCCCCACACTGTCCCCAGCCCCCCGCCCCCCCACTATGATGAGCAGACATGACGGCCAATGACAGACAGCCATGGCGGGTCCCGATCCAGGCTGGGTCTGCCGATGGCAACAGACAAAGCCCGCTGTGGCCCATTTTGGCCCAGTTAAACAGGCTTTGGCCAGGGATGTGTTCCTGGGATCAGGCCCAGGGCACATCCTGGGCTAGCCATCGACACAGGCCAGAGCAACCCTGGCCCAACATCTGGCAGCACCTGCACATACATGCAGGTGAGGTCTGGGCCCAAGCGCGACAAAGCAAGTCAACAGTGATCTGCTGTCCGGTCGGTTTCCACCCCTGTGTGATAAAGGAATGCTGGGTCGGATGCTGGGCTAGGCTGATAATTGGCCTGATCCAGTATGACAGTGACTATGTTCTTAACCACAAGCTTGCCTTTCCTCACCCCCACCCCCGCCGGTCAGTGGAAAAGAGCAATTGCTGACCTTCACTTTGCCAGGCTTTTCGTTCCCAGACTGAGGTAGTGGTCAAATCCTCCCAACTAATGGAAATGCATATGCATTTTAAAAGGGCATTTATCCTATCACTGTGCACAACATAAGAGAGGAGACTAAACAGCCATGCAGACTGTGTGGAGAAGGCAAACAGCTATTTTTATCAACTACAGTCATTCTTGTTTTCCTGCTGTACTGAGTTTGTTCTCTCCCTCAGCCAGATGGGTATTAATTCCACAAGCTGCTTTCTTCCACGCTCACAACTAATGTCTTCCCCCCAAACTCTCCACTAGAGATTTATTGTCATGAACTTAGAATATCCATCTCTATAGGCAAGCCTCTCTGTTCCTGTCTCAATTTAGGGTTACTACCTGTCTGGGTATCACCTGAAGTCTCTGGGGGAAGCCCCAATTTCTCTGGGTCAGCTAGAGGTGCCCTGATAACCAGGAGAAATCATGGCTGTCGGGGGGGGGGGGGGGAGCAGGAAGAGGCCACATCAGAAAGGAGGTGGGCCATAGGGACTTTCTTGCCTCTTTCCCAATGGGGTCCTGCCCCTATAGGACATCATGACACTCTGTAAGGTTCAGGGTTACATCAGAAAGGGACATGACAACCCCTTTGCCTCACCCCATTTCTGGAAGCTTCCTGACACCAAAGGTGGGGTTAGGTCAGAAAGGGGTGTGACAGCCTTTTTGCTATGTCCCCACTGACATGGTCTTTGGGTGAAAGCTAGGGGACTTTGCTTCACCAAGCCAATCATAAAGAGGCAGCTAGGGGATTCAGTCAGCAGTCACCACAATCCAGCACCACCTACAGTGAGAAGAATATTTCATCTGGGGAGAAGGCCTCAAAAATCTATTTGCCCAGTATCTCTAAGCCTCAGGCCATTTTTAGACGTGCGCAGTNTAATCCCCCGCCCGTTTATTTATTTATCACTGTCCTTTTTACCCTGTTTTATTGAGAGATTTTATATTTATATTTTAAATTGTTCTTAACTGTTTTATGACTGTTGTTAGCCGCCCCGAGCTGCGTTGCAGGATGGGGCGGGATAAAAATCTACAAAATAAATAAATAAATAAATTAAGGAGATGCCCCCAATTAATCTTCTAACCTACGTAACTCAGGTGCTGGACCTCTGCCACTTAGGGGCTGCCAGGCCTACTGGACAGACCCAACTCCCACACCGAATTAATCTTTCACTAGGACTTCCTGCAATTTCTCTTTTAGGGCTGCCAGATACCACTAATTTCCCATCGGAGACAGGTGTACCCCATCTAACCTATATAACTCAGTCTTCTTATGGGTGATTACCCAATGGGGAATCATTGCCCCCCCGACCTCCTTCAACCATCTGCCTATCTCCCTATTCACTGTTCTCCTGGTCCTGTCAATTTTACGTGGTGGTACACCTGCGCCCCAAGATATTCTCTCAACCCAGTCGTTCCACAGAATCATCACTCCGGGGAACATGAACTTGATTGACCAAATGTCGTTCCTGATTTCTTTCAACATTTGGACCCCTTTTACTTCACCTAAGTCATTTTCACCAAGGTGAATAACTAGTATGTCAGGCCTGACCCCCTGTTCCCTACTCAGGGTGGGAATCAACTGGTGCCAACGCATACCACCACGGCCCATCCACCTGACGTGCGCGTAAGCGGATAGGCCCAGTTGGGTCCCCAAATGCGATCTTTCCGCCGCCTTTCTGGCCCATCGAACAAGGCTATGCCCAACGATCCAGATTCTGCACTTTGGATGACACCCCGGACCTACGGAAACAAAGATGGTTACTCGTGCTGCAGGAACAGGGGCATCTGGAGGTATGCCCTATACGTCCAGCTGTGCCACCGGCCTATCGCCTGAACACCCCGCTCCCCGACGCCCACATTTACAGCAAAGGTTGCCGCCCCAATCCAAAATGAATGAGTGCCAAACCGCCCTGCTGGAAGACCCAAGGCTTGCAAGGATGCCCGCATCACAGACATCAGTTGGTACCTAGTCAGGAAGGTGCCATCCACGTGACAGAACAACTCACCAGGGAGTGTGGGCCGGACAGACAGATACCACAGCAAGGCCCGTACAGGGCATAGCTCAATCACACCAGCCCGTGATATGCACACTGTGATTCCCCTACCCCTCTGGTCTGTCTTTGAGTGGCACAAGCATAATGCCAGACCTTGTTCATTGATAGTTACATCCTCTATTGCTAGCGCACAGGAAGCCCTATCCCTAGTAGAATTGGAGACCAGCTCACTAACCCTGAATGCTACAAAAAAGGCCACTGTAAAGGCAGCCATGAATAGTATAGCTTCCCCTTCTGATGAGCAAATGTGGGGGAGAATCCCGCACATGCTAATGAGGAGCTGTGGTGTAATGGGCAGCCTGCTGTCTTATGGTGTACCCTGCTCCCTATCCCATGACTCTAATATCCTTCGGGCAAAAAATCCACGATCTGGTGAGGGGTAGCCAGCCAACCGGCTCATAAAAACCACCGCCGCGAGCTTCCCACTAATGGTGCTTGCTGCAGCGCCCCTTTGCCTGCTATCCAGCATAAACTTAAGGATCTATTGTTCTGGGATGGGAAAGCCTGTGCTTCAACCCTGGGACACTCGGTAGCCCTGAAATTCATTGAACGCCTTTTGGTAGGCCGCCCTGGTCCGCGGGGCCAAGGATCCCTGCACGGTGTTACAGAGGTCTATGATCCAAGGTTCCACACCCACGGGGGTAAAGGCTCCGGATCCTGTCTGGCTCCAGGTGCAAGTGAGCGAAACCGCTCCACCTGGAAGCGAGATATGGAAACAGGCACTCCGTTGTTAACCCCAGGGACATGCTGCGCTTTGAATACTATGTTATTGCGAAGGCAGACTAACACAAACGCCCTGACTAACCCCATGACCCTGGGTGAGCGTGATGATTGGGAATTGATTATATGGACCACAGCCTGGTTGTCACACCAGAAACGAACTGTGTGGTTGGCAAACTCGTCAGACCAGAGGTGGACGGCCAGGACTATCGGGAAAAGCTCAAGGAATGTCAAGTATTTTGTCAGGCCCTCATCAATCCATTTGTTGGGCCAGGGGGCCCCACACCACAGGTCCCTGAATATTAAGCCAAAACCCATCCCGCCTGTGGCGTCAGAGTGGACTTGCAGTTTAACTTCCACTAAGAGCTCGTCCCGCCACAGACTAACCCCATTGTAATCAGCCAAAAAGGATGACCAGATATCTAAATCGTCCTTCATATCCCGGGTGACACGTATATGGTAATGTGGCTGTAGTGAACCAGCCAGTTTGGCATACAGTCATGACAGAAAGGCTCTGCCAGGGGCCACCACCCTACATGCAAAATTTAAACTGCCAACTAAGGACTGGAGCTGTTGTACTGTGACCTTATGGGCCAACCGACACCCCGGGATTTTTGATCGCAAATTGCTTAATTTGTCGTGTGGCAGCCGGGATACCCCTTTTATTGTATCCAGCTCTATACCCAAATACTGTAGGGAAGTGGCTGGGTCCACCTACTTCTCTGGTGCCAAAGGGATGCCCAAACTGTCAGTCATTTCCTGAAAGGACTCCATTAACTTCTGGCATTCATCAGTTTCAGCAGTACCAATGAAGAGGAAATCGTCCAAGTATTTGATGACGTCCCCTCCATTGGTGCGCCGCCGAATCAGCCACTCTATAAGCGTAGTAAAATGCTCAAACGCCGAACAGGAAATTGAGCATCCCATTGGCATGGCCTTATCGAAGTAAAATTGCCTTTGGAATGTGAACCCTAGCAGGTGGAAGCTGTCTGGATGTACTGTCAACAAACAAAAAGCGGACTTCACATCACACTTTGCTAAAAGGGTCCCAGGTCCGTGGCGTTTGACTAAATCTACAGCCGCGTCGAATGATGTATAGCGAACAGTGGCCAGGTCCTTGGGAATGGCATCGTTAACCGACCTACCTCGTGGGTATGACAAGTGATGTACAAACCGGAACTCACCCAAGGCCTTTTTTGGGACTATCCTGAGTGGGGAAACTACCAAGTTGGGAAATGGCGGGGAAGTGAAAGGGCCGGCTATCCTGCCCTCCAATCGCTCCTTCTCCAGTTTCTGTTTCACCACCGACTCCATGCCTACTACTGACTTTAAGTTGCGTACGGCCTTATGGGGGTGGACCTCCCGCACTGGAATGCGAAACCCATCCCTAAACCCCCTGACTATACACTCTACCTCCAACCGTTCAGGGTGAGCAGAAAGGGCTGCAGCCAGCTTCTCTAATCTAATTGGGGTTGGGGCCGTTTCCTTGAGCCGGCTGACCTGCTGCCTCCGGCCCTCCTCTACCCAGCGATTCTGCAGGGGGCCTACCTCTACTGGCTGACTTGGCCCTGGGGCAGGACGCGGCATTGTGCAGTCCGGCACAATTGGGGCAGGAATGCTTAAACCTACATGATGCACAGGCACACTTCCCCAAGTGATCAAACTCATAACATTGATTCGACTGGCTAGCTGAGGCCCGCTTGCCTTTGCCACGAAAAAGATGGTTGGCGGGTGCCACCCCACCCTTTGCCAATAGGTGGCCACTGTGCGACCTGAGGGCTCTTGCTGCATCAACCATGCAATCCAACCATACGTCAGGTGCATGGGTATCCCAGCGCATGCCCGGGGTGAAGGCTGCCCGATGGCAGAACTCTTCATCATATCGGAGCCATACCCCGGCGGTCCAGACTCGTAGGCCCGGAGGACTATGTCCGCGTATTTGAGGAGCTCTGGAGCCCTGGCTGGATATGCCTGAATCATGACTCCCTGGTAGATTGCTAAGGCCGCAGTCCAATTGGTCCAGTTCCTGTCGGCCTTGGGGCGCTTGAAGCGCTCCTTCTCCTCCTTATCGTTGGCTTCCGCCAGATCTACCAGTGGGTCACGGAACAGGAGGGCAAACAAGTCCACGAATTCACCCTTCCATATCTTTTCACGTGTGGCTGGCAAAAGGTGCGCCCTGATGGGGGTGGACATCGACGCATAGTCCACCCCTGGGAAAGTATACTGCCCAGTAACTGTACCCTAGTGATACCACCGGGCCGGCTGAGCACCTTGGCCCCCCCACACCTGCACTGCCTGTCCCACATGGCCTGGGGCAGTTATTGTGGCAGGGACAAGGCCAGACCCC
>QEPC01007489.1:2327811-2374393 GCA_003113815.1 Sphenodon punctatus | reverse complement strand
CCCCGCCGCTGAATAAGCGCATGCGCGGGCAATGCGCATCCATTTACGGCCACATATGACCGGCCTCGATCGCCGACCCGGTCAGTTCGCGGCCAGAAATGGATGCGCATTGCCCGCACATGCGCGCATGCGGTGGCAGCACGTGTAAATTGGGCTGCCAGGTCTTTTGCCAAACAAGCGCGGGCACTGCCACGCACATCTAAAAACGGCCCCAGGACCATCCCAGTTATGCAGCAGGGCACTAGTCTTTTCCTTCGCTTAGGCCACTTTCTCACAAGCTGTCTCGGCACCTCAGAGGCTTGAGCTGTTCAAATCTAGCGCAGCTCCCATCTCATGTGAAATGAGGAAGTGCGGCTCTCACACAGGCAAGCTAGCGCAATGGACAGGGTAGTGAAATTCTACCTTGTCCATTGCGCTGGCTTGCCTGCAGGAGAGCCTCATTTCCAACGAGATGGAAACTGCGCTAGATTTGAATGACACAAGCTCCCGCAGTGCCGACGCAGCTCATAGGAAAGCGGCCTCACTCAACAAGCCAAAACTGCATGTGCATTCCTGCTTCCTAACCCCCTTCTCTTTGAAAACCTTTCAGGCAAACCTACTTTTAGCTAAGTTTGTAACATGCAACACTTTGACAAGTCTGCTTGATTCACCCAAACATCACCCAGTTTCTACAGAGAACTGACTACTCACCTCAGAATGTAATTTAAAGCTCTGTTTAGGTCTACAGAACATATTTCTCCCCAAGTGCTTTATGAACTTTGCATACGCTGTAAAAAAAAAATAAAAAAAAATGTTTGCCCTCTATTTAAGACTCTGACTGCAGAAGTGTAACCAAGGACTCTCAAATGGAATGGGTGGGTTTCCTTTGTTGGGGGGGGTGGTGGCACAACTAGGAGTAGAGCAATAGCAGGCAGAGAGAAAAAAGAAACAAGAGGGGAGCATCAGCCTTGCATGGGGGGGTCACAGCCCTCTCCTCTTCTGCAAGCCCTGTCTTGGTTACACTGCTGTTTTCAAGCCAGTGTTTTTAAGTGAAGAAGTCACTGGGCTTTCTACTGGGAGAGCAAGGTTCAAGTCCTGTCTTAGCCATGAATTTGTTAGTTGGCCTTGAGTAAGTCACTATCGCTCAGGCTCAGTTTTCCATCTATAAAATGGGAATGATCAATCACAGGGTTGCTGTGATGATGAACAAGATGTTGGATTTGAAGGTTCTACAGTGAGCTCATTGGATGGGGCAGGCTATACGTTTAACACTTCACAACAAGCTCTCCTAAACATGCTGAAAGTTTTCCCAATTCCTCACCAGAGATATTTGACCCGAGTTTTATTTTTTTAAGCATGGGAAATATATGAAAAACCTAACTGGGAAGTAGTAAGGGTTGCTGTCAGGGATGTGTACCCGGAAAGGCTAAAGACCCCAAAATGGAATTTCAAATCCTAAAAATAAGAGCCAAAATTAGGAACTCTTTTTTCAGGGTTGTGGGGGGGGTGGGGTGGGGTGGTTTGTTTCCACCTGGCACACCAGGAGTACAGGGAAAAGTTTTCCCCACATTCCAGAACAGAGCGTTCCATACCAGGCACACACTACACAGAGGAAAAACGTCCTCACTGTGCTATGACACTTGCTTCTTCCCCTTCCTGTATATGGAAACAGGGAAGGTTTCTAAAGCCACAACAGTCCGGAAAATAATCTCTGGCGACTGCCTCTGGGTCCCCTAGCCCCTATGTCACTGAAAGTTCAGGAAGAGACATAGTTGGCTTGGCACCTGCCTCTACCACAGGGGAATGGGTGAGTGGTTTGGGGGCTGTGGATGTGAGTGGCTCTGAGAGGTTGGGTTCTCTAAGGAAGGCTGAGTGTGTATAGGCAAATGGGGGGGGTGCAAAAAAAGAGGGGTACTGGGTAAGGCCAGAGTAAGGAGGGACAGCAGTGTTTCTGAGAGGATGGCTAATAGGAGTGCTGAAATGAAAACAGCTGTTCCTGAATCCCATCTTATTGAGAACATTGTCGAATATTCATTAGAATTTTTGAGTCTGGGACACATTTCACAATTCCATTACTTTGGGGATTGCAGATGGTTATTTTTCACAACTTCTGTAATTTTTTTAGCACTTCCCATAATGTTCCAGTATTTACTGTCATTTTTCAGTGTGTGTCCTGGTTTTGTCACTTTTGGTTCCTTGCCTCATGCCTTTTTTCACCCCCAAGTTGAAAGGGGAGTGGGGAGAGGTAGGGGGAGCAGGAGGCTGTGGCTGTTTTTAGACGAGCGCGGCGGTGCCCACGCTTGTTTTTCAAAACTCGGCAGTCCGTTCTACATGTGATGCTGCCGCCGAATATGCGCATGCGTGGGTGATGCGCAGCCATTTCCGACCGCGTATGACCGGCCTCGATCGCCGACCCGGTCAGTTCGCGGCTGGAAATGGATGCGCATCACATGCGCGTATTCAGCGGCAGCGTCACGTGTAGAACGGACTGCCGAGTTTTGAAAAACAAGCGTGGGCACCGCCACGCTCGTCTAAAAACGGGTTGTGTCTGCTGTGTCTGATTTGTATATGCTGTGTCTGTCTGTCTCCTTCTGCCAATGTGCCACATGTGCGGGCATTTACCAAAGTACCAGAAATTACCTGAAGTACCTACCAATAGGCATTCCCAAATAGGAAGAAATGAATGTGGTGAAAACCTGATAAGTTTCCACATCACAAGGGTGGTAAGTGACTCGGCTACTTTTGACAAAAAACAGCATTTGCTGTGAATTGTCATTTCACCTCTAGCTAGTGTGTGTCTGCAGCTCATATTTCCTGAACTGAAGACTGTGGAGAAAACAGAAAGAGCAAGGGGAGGAGCTGATGGGATGTGTGGTTTTTTTTTATTTGTATGTTTTTTTAAAGGTGGACCCTGAAAAAAAAATTAAAAAAAAATTCTTTGGTAGGTCTTGCCCATTTTGAGAAACATTGCTCTAGCTTCTGCTGGGCCACACTAGCAGCCCCTCTGCCTGCCCTGCCCTCTTAAATGCCTCTGCCCCCAACTTCTGTGCAGCTCACAGTGCTTGTACTAATTTTCAGGGGAAATATTCCCTATCCCCTGCACTTGACTACACTAGCTCTCAGATGCCAATTGGTACAAACCTGGAGACAAAATTCCTGCATTAAAATTCACATGCCTGCTGCATGTGTACTATTAGCAGCAGCAGCAGCTCAAGCTGTCTTCACGTGTCTGCCAATTTGCCTTAGCGATGGCTCTGAGAAGGCCAGTGTAAGAGTGAGAGCATTTTCAGACCGCCAAAGTGACGCACACTAGTTTGAAATAAAGTACGGTGTTTGTTATCTGCACTAACATAGCGATGCCTTTTAGTCAGACAATGTAGTGCAGACGAATGACTCAGAAAATAATTGTAACCTACCAAACAAGACATTAGTGCGGAATACTTTAAGTACAGTTCTTCTAAAACCAAGTGCTTGGGGTTTTATAAGAACCATACTTATATCTTAGTCTGCACTAGTAAGTGCCATTGACAGCATTCAGATGGACAAACTAGTCGGTACTAGATCCGGTTAGTGCGGACTAACTGTGTGAAGATGCCCTGCAGGTTATTCAGTCCCCACACTGGTCCAGTCCTTTGCCTGACTGACACTGCCAACACGAGCAGCACCAGTTGTGTGGTATGGATGGCTGCCCAGTAGGAGCTAGCAAAAATCCATCAAGACATTGAGCACAACATGCCAAACAGCTGCTGGACTGCAACAAGTGATGGCTGTGCAATGAACTCAAAGGTAAAAAGGCTCCATATAAAATTACAACCTCCCATGAGCGCTCCATCCCTTCTCATTATTTGAAATAGACTCCAGTTTTATGACTTTTTGAATTTGGTTGTGATTTGTGACGGGAAAGCAGCAAGTTACCCAAACCATGTTCTGCATTATCTTTTGTGGTATTGTTTGCTTCTGGTAAAGCTCCGAGAGAGTTAGGTGTTGCCAGATCTGAACACTGTTACTTGATTTTTTAAAATTAATTATTATTATTAACTGTTCTTAATTAGCTCTCTCAGTTCTTAAACAATGTATTGCTCCTATTATGTGACTTGCAAGTATCTCTAAATGAGAGATGGCAGTGCTAAAAGCCTTATTTTGAACAGAGCCACAGTAATAGGATAGCATGGAGTCACACAACAATAGTACAGATAGTCCTTTGTGCCAGTAGCTCTTTTTTCCCCTCCAGCAGGTATTCTTCCAGGACCAGCCTGACATTTTTTTAAATGACCCAGACGGAAGCTGTGAAAGATCACCGTAATTTGGGAATAGTAAAGGGGAGAATGAAAAGAGACAGAGTCAGTAAATCTAAGACAACCAGACCATTTGTCATCCCCATGTTCTCTCACTCATACAGAGAGAAAAGAAGTACCAAGGAGTACTCAAAAAGATCATATTCACATATCCCTCAGTACAAAGATTTGACTGAGCCAGAAAGGAAAGATACAAAGCACTGTTCTTTTGTATGGACTGGGAGTCAAGTAGGGCTACCATCCCTCTGAGTTTGACCAAGAGACTCTGGGTTTCAATCTATCAACTCTGGGCAAAGCCTTGATTTCTCTAGGTTATCCAGCAAGCATTGGGACTCTGCTCACAAAAAAAAGATGCAGATTTATGTGTGGAATGTCTTGAAGGCAGAGAATGGGACTGAGAAAGGGAAAAGGCCTGAAGTAAGAAGCTGAGGGAAATAGTTTTTTGGTATTTTTAGCAACACTCAGGAATAATCATATACATTGAGCTTTTCAGGAGGAAAAGTACTCTACTTTTCAAGAACTCAAGTACTTTACAAAACAAGCATTCAAGGATCCTTACATCCACAAGCTGACATGTAGTTACCTGTCAGATGGAATACAGACGGTTAACAAAACACAACGGATATTTTCAGATGGACATGGGGCTGGCCACCCTGCTCCTACCCACTTGCAGCCCCACCTGGGTTGGGTAAACAGATCTAGAAGCTGCCGCAGCCCATGATCCACCCACATAGTCAGGGGCAGCCTTACCGCAGGGTGTACCAGGGCAGCTGCCCCAGACCCTGCTCCCCAGGAGGCCCCGCGCTGCTTGACCTGTACCTGGTCCCGGCTCACCACCACCAGCCTGCCCGAGCCCCTGCCCTCAGCAGCAAGCAGTCTGGGTGGTGGGGGAAGAGCTACCACCACCTCAATCACCCGCCCGCCTAGGTGCCTCACTGTCAGTCTGTCCCTCCCAGGCCTGCTCACCCCAATGTAATGCCGTTTGCCTGGGCCACCCACCCGCGCTGATGTAGGCTGCCCAGTGCCTGTAACTGAATCTCCCGCTGCTCTGTGGCATGCGCACATTGGGGCCAGCCTTTTCCTGGATCTGGCATGTTGGGGAATGTAGTCCCAGTATGGCAGATACAGGAAATGTCTGGCTTCGGCACTCGCACGCATGTGGTGGCACGCAGCATGGGACTTCCTGTAGCAGCGGCACAGCAGGCCAGGCAGCAGCAGGTGTGCGTGGAAAGGGGGTCTGGCCGAAGTGAGTTTATGTGAGCAGCATATAAGTTTGAATGAGAGTGCGTGTTTGCATTTGAATGAGCATCTGCGTGTGAGAGACTGAGTGAGTTGGTTTGAATGACTGTGTGAGAGAGTTGGTTTGAATAAGTGTGTGCATGTGTGTGTGCTTGAATGAGTGCATGTGCGTGACTTGGCTTGAATGAGCGTGTGAGAGATGAGAGCTTTTGTGTGAGAATGATTGTTTGAATGAGAGTTTATGCATGACTTCGTGTGAGTTGGTTTGAATGAGTGAGTGATGAGAGCTTGCGTGAGAGAATGACTGTTTGAATGAGTGTGTGTGAGAGACTGCATGCGAGTTGGTTTGAATGACTGAATGTGTGTGAAAGACTAGAGAGAATTAGTTTGAATGAGTGTTTGTGAACGTGAATAAGTGCATGTGTTTGTTTGAATAAGTGGTGTGAAAAAAGTGAATGTGTGTGAGAGAAGTGAGTGTGTGGGCGTAAAAGAGAGGTAAGAGTGGATGGGGGCAGGGGTAAATCAGGTGGAGCCATAGAAAGTGGGCGGGCCATGGGGAAGTGGGTGGAGCTGTGGAAAGTGGGCAGGGCATAGGAGAGTGGGTAGAGCTGAGGGCCCCCCACATTTTGTCTTTGCCCTGGGCCCTACTATTTATAAGGCCGGCCCTGTACACAGTGCCCCCTCCCCGACACCATAGAGTTGCAGGTAGATTGCCCGACACTCTAGAACTGCCTGGCTTCTGTCCTCTTCATTCAACCGAGACTACTCTCGCTAAAATCACTAATGGTCTTCTCTTAGCTAAATCCAATAGTCTCTACTCCATTCTTGTCCTGCTTAATCTCTCTGCTGCCTTTGACACGGTTGACCATACACTCCTTCTCAACTTGCTCTGCTTCCTTGATTTCTGGGGATTGGTTCTTGACAACTGATTCTCTTCCTACTTCTCTAATCGCTCCTTCAACTTAACTCTTGGTGGTACCTCCTCCACATCACGTCCCCTCTTGTTTCGAGTTGCTCTTCTCTCTCTACTTTATCCCTAGGCAAACTCACTGAATCACACCCAATATCACCTCTATGCAGATGACACTCAACTCTATCCTCTCCACCCCCCTCCTCCCTCTATCCAATCTCATATCACAAACTGTCTCTCTGACATCTCTGCCTGGATGTCCTGCCATCAACTCTCTCCCACCCCCCACCCCCAAAGTCTTCCTTTCCCTCTTTTCTCAATTTCCATTGACAGGGCCATAATTCAGCCTATCCCTCAGGCATGTAGCCTGGGGGGTTCATCTTTGACTCCTCCCTCTTCTTTAATCTACAAATCAAATCTGTTTCTAAATCCTGCCATCTCTCCCTGTGCAACATCACTAAGGCCACTTGCCCATGTTACCGGAGCCAACGATTCGCCTGGCGGGGAATCTCCCAGCTGGGAAACTTACGCCAAGCTCTGCATGTGGGCGCAGGGCTGAAAGCATCATCAGCTGTGTCCAGAGGCTTTTTTTCCTCCAAATGTAAGGGCTCAAAATCCAGCCTTGACATTCTAGGAAAGAATGCCGCTAAATGCGACCCCAGTAATGTGGGCAAGTTGCCTCAGATCTGTTCTTTCCTCACCATCTCCACTGCTAAAACCCTAGTCCATGCTCTGGTTATCTCTCACCTTGACTATAGCAACTCCCTTCTCACTGGCCTTCCCCACTCTCACCTTGCCTCCCTCTCATATATTCAAAGAACTGCTGCCAAGATCATCCACCTTGCTCACTGCAGCCCCCTCCTCTCTCCGCTGGCTTCCTCTGCCTGAAAACATTCAACACAAGCTTCTTGTCTTTACCTACAAGACGATTCATGGCTTTTCCCGCCTCACACCCTCTCTCTAAACTTGTCTCCCTCTACACTCCTAACCAGAAGCTCTGCTCCTCCTCTTCCACCACCCTCGACTGCTCATGACTCCCCTGCTCCTCAAAGCATATTTGCCCATTTTTCCTTGCTGCCCCCATGCCAGGAAGTCCCACCCCGAACATATTTGCTCCTCTCCATCCCTCAAATCCCTGCTAAAACCCCACCTTTTCCATCAGGCCTTCCCTAGCAACTCATCTCTTAAGATCCCTCCCTGATTTTTCCCAACATCACCTTCCTCTGTGTAACTAAGCTATACATGCATACTTCATGCCTTCAGGAATGCATCCTCATCCCTCCCTCTGTTGCCCTATCCCTCATCTCTCTTAGATTGGGGCACCAAAAAATGTTTCATTATTTACATAAAACACATGAATAGTCTTGTAGGTAAAGACATGAAGTTTGTGCTGAATGTGTTTAGGTAGAGGGAGCCAGTGGCAGGGACCCGATCTACTTCAACAGTTGTGAAGTGCCAGATAGATTGCTAGCATTATATAAATATACAAGTAATAATTATAATAATATGGTGTTGCCCAGGGCAACCCCCAGCCAAGAGCAGAGCTGCAGCAACCATCTGCTGGGCACACAGACTGAAGCTCCACCTCTGGCCAGTGCTCTGGGTTTGGCCCCACTGCTCTGCTAGCGGTGCTCTGTGATGTTCCACAGCGCTACCAGTGGAGCTACCAGGGACAAGCAAGCTGCTCCACCTCTGCTCTGCCTGCACATCTGGCGGCCTGCCTTTAAATGGACGGGCCACCTGGGGACCTGGCGGAGCAGAGCCATGGATGCTGACTGTATAAAAGTACCTAATGACTCCCAAAGCTTTTGGACAGATAAACTGACAAAATCAAGGCTTCAAGAGCTGGCAGTGGGTTGGATCACATCAAAAAGGCATATGGCAAAAACTCTCCTCATTCACTGAGGCATGGTTCTCTCACACACAGATACACACACAGATACACACACACACACACAGTTCTCTGAAGGGGGGCTATGGCCATGTCAGAATGGAAAAGAAGAATTTCCTTTTTCCTGTCCCCTCTTTGAGTGCCTGTGGAAAGGTTGGAGGGCTAGAGTCCCGGTGAATGGCGTTCAGATGTTCAGTTTGTGTCTGAATTTTACAAAATTTGAATGCATCTTGCATGTCTGAAGTCCCTAATTCGAAATATTGTCGTCAATATCGCACCTACGTAATCTGCAGTTCAAAGCTAGTTAAACCTACCTTTATGCTGTCCAACTGAAATAAATCCGCTCTTTACAGCAGTGTGAAACCAACATTTTATTCAGTATTAACTGGTGCAAAATATTTCCTGCATGTGAAAGCAACTTCGCTTTCAAGTGCGCTGTTTTACTCCTGCACCTACAGGATGCAGCAGCAGCACAGCAGGGACGCCGATCGATCGGGAGATAACGCTGTTTGTTTTCAAACTCCTCCTCCCATGTGCGTGATCACATGAGGAGGAGTTGTTTGTAAACAGTGTTATCTCCCGATCCATCGAGTGTCCCTGCTGCTGCTGGAGCACTACCTAGGAGGCAGAGGCAGGTGCAGGATGGGGTCCGGAGCCAGGAAGGGGAGGCAGAAGAACTTATTGGGGGAGAAGCTGGCTGCAGCCTTCTGCCCAGCCATGCTGTAATTTCCTGTAATTGAACCGCACTGAACAGGCGGGTAAGCATGCGCTCCAAGGTGGTCTGAATGCGTTATTTCTAGGGGTGGGACTACCGGATCTTCTGGTATCTGATACTGCCGGTACTTGGTGTACTGGCAGTATCAGATTAAACCTGGTAATCCAGGTAATTTACCGGATTCCCCCGTACCGGATTTTTTACATTGCTGCCATTCAAATNCCCAAAGTCTTCCTTTCCCTCTTTTCTCAATTTCCATTGACAGGGCCATAATTCAGCCTATCCCTCAGGCATGTAGCCTGGGGGGTTCATCTTTGACTCCTCCCTCTTCTTTAATCTACAAATCAAATCTGTTTCTAAATCCTGCCATCTCTCCCTGTGCAACATCACTAAGGCCACTTGCCCATGTTACCGGAGCCAACGATTCGCCTGGCGGGGAATCTCCCAGCTGGGAAACTTACGCCAAGCTCTGCATGTGGGCGCAGGGCTGAAAGCATCATCAGCTGTGTCCAGAGGCTTTTTTTCCTCCAAATGTAAGGGCTCAAAATCCAGCCTTGACATTCTAGGAAAGAATGCCGCTAAATGCGACCCCAGTAATGTGGGCAAGTTGCCTCAGATCTGTTCTTTCCTCACCATCTCCACTGCTAAAACCCTAGTCCATGCTCTGGTTATCTCTCACCTTGACTATAGCAACTCCCTTCTCACTGGCCTTCCCCACTCTCACCTTGCCTCCCTCTCATATATTCAAAGAACTGCTGCCAAGATCATCCACCTTGCTCACTGCAGCCCCCTCCTCTCTCCGCTGGCTTCCTCTGCCTGAAAACATTCAACACAAGCTTCTTGTCTTTACCTACAAGACGATTCATGGCTTTTCCCGCCTCACACCCTCTCTCTAAACTTGTCTCCCTCTACACTCCTAACCAGAAGCTCTGCTCCTCCTCTTCCACCACCCTCGACTGCTCATGACTCCCCTGCTCCTCAAAGCATATTTGCCCATTTTTCCTTGCTGCCCCCATGCCAGGAAGTCCCACCCCGAACATATTTGCTCCTCTCCATCCCTCAAATCCCTGCTAAAACCCCACCTTTTCCATCAGGCCTTCCCTAGCAACTCATCTCTTAAGATCCCTCCCTGATTTTTCCCAACATCACCTTCCTCTGTGTAACTAAGCTATACATGCATACTTCATGCCTTCAGGAATGCATCCTCATCCCTCCCTCTGTTGCCCTATCCCTCATCTCTCTTAGATTGGGGCACCAAAAAATGTTTCATTATTTACATAAAACACATGAATAGTCTTGTAGGTAAAGACATGAAGTTTGTGCTGAATGTGTTTAGGTAGAGGGAGCCAGTGGCAGGGACCCGATCTACTTCAACAGTTGTGAAGTGCCAGATAGATTGCTAGCATTATATAAATATACAAGTAATAATTATAATAATATGGTGTTGCCCAGGGCAACCCCCAGCCAAGAGCAGAGCTGCAGCAACCATCTGCTGGGCACACAGACTGAAGCTCCACCTCTGGCCAGTGCTCTGGGTTTGGCCCCACTGCTCTGCTAGCGGTGCTCTGTGATGTTCCACAGCGCTACCAGTGGAGCTACCAGGGACAAGCAAGCTGCTCCACCTCTGCTCTGCCTGCACATCTGGCGGCCTGCCTTTAAATGGACGGGCCACCTGGGGACCTGGCGGAGCAGAGCCATGGATGCTGACTGTATAAAAGTACCTAATGACTCCCAAAGCTTTTGGACAGATAAACTGACAAAATCAAGGCTTCAAGAGCTGGCAGTGGGTTGGATCACATCAAAAAGGCATATGGCAAAAACTCTCCTCATTCACTGAGGCATGGTTCTCTCACACACAGATACACACACAGATACACACACACACACACAGTTCTCTGAAGGGGGGCTATGGCCATGTCAGAATGGAAAAGAAGAATTTCCTTTTTCCTGTCCCCTCTTTGAGTGCCTGTGGAAAGGTTGGAGGGCTAGAGTCCCGGTGAATGGCGTTCAGATGTTCAGTTTGTGTCTGAATTTTACAAAATTTGAATGCATCTTGCATGTCTGAAGTCCCTAATTCGAAATATTGTCGTCAATATTGCACCTAAGTAATCTGCAGTTCAAAGCTAGTTAAACCTACCTTTATGCTGTTCAACTGAAATAAATCCGCTCTTTACAGCAGTGTGAAACCAACATTTTATTCAGTATTAACTGGTGCAAAATATTTCCTGCATGTGAAAGCAACTTCGCTTTCAAGTGCACTGTTTTACTCCTGCACCTACAGGATGCAGCAGCAGCACAGCAGGGACGCCGATCGATCGGGAGATAACGCTGTTTGTTTTCAAACTCCTCCTCCCATGTGCGTGATCACATGAGGAGGAGTTGTTTGTAAACAGTGTTATCTCCCGATCCATCGAGTGTCCCTGCTGCTGCTGGAGCACTACCTAGGAGGCAGAGGCAGGTGCAGGATGGGGTCCGGAGCCAGGAAGGGGAGGCAGAAGAACTTATTGGGGGAGAAGCTGGCTGCAGCCTTCTGCCCAGCCATGCTGTAATTTCCTGTAATTGAACCGCACTGAACAGGCGGGTAAGCATGCGCTCCAAGGTGGTCTGAATGCGTTATTTCTAGGGGTGGGACTACCGGATCTTCTGGTATCTGATACTGCCGGTACTTGGTGTACTGGCAGTATCAGATTAAACCTGGTAATCCAGGTAATTTACCGGATTCCCCCGTACCGGATTTTTTACATTGCTGCCATTCAAATGAATGGTCGCAATGTAAACAAAAAAACAAAACAAAAAACCCACTTTCCCTCCCCAGTCCAGGCTGCGTGGGTGGAAGGGGGGACACCCCCCACCCACCCTGGTTTAAAAAAAAAAAAAAAATTCCCCCTAAGTCCCTGCTGTGCGGACTCTGGGACGCCGCCGGCGACCCAGAGACCACACCAGCAGGTAGGTATGCATAGGTTCAGTTGTACTAGGGTGATCCCTGGGGTGGGGGGTGGTTTAACACCCCCCCACCCCAGGGATCACCTACCTACCCACCCGGGGATCGCCTACCTTGCGCTCTGGGTGGCGGCGGCTTCAGTGCTACTAGGTCTTCCGGTGAACTTCCGGGTTTCCCCGGAAGGCCTAGTAGCGCTGAAGCTGGCAGCCACAGCCAGCGCTGAAGCCACCAGAGTCGGACCGCCGCCCGGAGCGCAAGGTAGGCGATCCCTGGGTGGGGAGGTAGGGTGATCCCTGGGGTCGGGTGTGTTAAACCACCCCCCACCCCAGGGATCACCCTAGTACCTGCTGGTGTGGGCTCCGGGTTGACAGCGGTGGCCCAGAGCCTGCACTAGTAGGGACTTAGGGTTAAAAAAAATAAATTAAAATCCAGGATGGGCAGGGTGGGTGGGGGGTGCCCCCCTTCCACCCGCACAGTCTGGGAGGGGGAGGGGGGAGGGTTTTTTGGTTTTTTTCCCATTGATTTCAATGGGGACAGTTCCCCATTGAAATCAATGGAACAAATCCGGTACCGGTAAACCGGTACAAATCCAGCAATCTGGTTTTTTGGAATCCGGTAACCGGTACAAATCCGGTAGCCGGTAATTGCCCTGATGTCCCACCCATAGTTATTTCGCTGTAGGAAACAACGGTATTGCACGCATGTGAATGCAACTGGCATTGTTAACAGCGAACTAGAGAAAAACAATTTTTTTTAAATCCAGGTAATTGCTGCACGTGTGAATGAGCCCTTAGGCTCTGTTCTCAGTTTTGCCACTGATCTACTATACAACCTTCAGTAAGCCAGTCCATCCTCTGTGCCTTCTACCCATCCAATCCTCTTCTTAGACTGTAAGCTGATTGATTGATTGATTGATTGATTGATTGCAGGTACGGACTTACGTCATGACCCAGACAAACAAACATACAAACAACAAGAACAAACCACAGTAATAACTGAAAAACAAAGTACAACATCAAGTAAAACATTAAAATCCAACGTGACTAAAATAAGAAGCATACATATACTAATCATCCACTAGAGTACTTCCCAAATTGAATAGATTGGGAAGTCATTCCAGGAGAAAGAAAAAGGGAAGGTAAAACAAAATAGGGTGCAAAATGGCAAACCAACTGTAACCAAGACCAGAAGTAATAAATTAACAGAAAACAGGGGTCAGAATACTAAGAAAGGCAAGGAGAGTACATCCCAAATCTATTGGCAAACCTCTCCTGGCCCGAGAACAAAATACGAGGTTGGAAGAAAATATTTTATAAGGATTCCTTGGACTTAACTCGTTCCTTAATGAGAGTTCTTCTCTTAAGTGCCAATAAGGTATAAGAGGCAAGCGCCTCCATGGCCTCCTTGTATGACAGAGATTGGAGCAGAACAAAGCAACCCTCTATCCGAAAGGAATATCCCACTGGTAGCAATGGGGCTAATCAAGTCATACGAAGATGGTGAAAATAAGGGCATCTCAACAAAAAATGCTTATTCGATTCAATCTCCTTTGTACTGCAAGAACAGAATCTGAATTCGAGTGGGGTACGCTTCTGTCTTCCCTCCACGATTGTTAGTTGGAGCATCTGAAAATGGAGCAACGTATAGAATCTCCTAAGCTTTGAATTTGCTAGGAGATCCAGGTAAGGTTCAAAACAAGAAGATAATTTTATTAACCCAAGTTGGGGAGCAACCTTCCATTGGCGCACTACAAGCATGTCTTCTTGAGCGTCAATATCCTGAATTCTCCTGAGGAGTTCAGTTTTAATATATGAGAGTGGTTTCCTCTGGAGAAATTCAAAAGAGTACCCCAGCTCCTGAATCTGATGTCCTAGATATAGCAGCCAGGAATAAGCCCTTAGATCCTTATGCAGTAGCGCCTCCCTAAGACAAAGCAGAGGAAGAGCAGTCTCCGGCAGGGCCAGGAGTTGTAGCCAATACCTCAAGAAGGCCAACCTACCAAGCGCCTTGATAGACAGAATACCCATTTCCACCCTTAGGGCAGCCCCTGGGACACTGGGGCCCACCCTTAGTAAATGCCGTAGGAAGAAATTTTGAACACGCTCAAGAATAAGGGTGTTAGGACTGACCCTTGCCTGCAAGGGTAAACTAGGCAGCTGCCTAGGGTGCAGCTTTTAGCAGGCACCAAAAAAGCTCACAGCAACCCCACCAGCTGTCTCATTTGCCATCCAGCTGAATCACCACCAAATCACCAAGAGAATCATGTCCTATGACCTAACTCAGGTTATATTTAAGAAATGTGCCTGGAAGAGATTTAATGGAAGGTTTATTTTGTGGGTTCAGGTGTCCTGTTAAGGTTTTTTTCCGTTCAAGAGTGTAGTTCCTTACCAGACCCTAAGTCAGATTGGAAGAAAAGTTTTCAGAACTGAACTACTTCAATTAAGCTACCTTGAGTCAGTTTCAATCAAAAGAACTTTGAAAAATGTAGGGTGCAAACTATCTAGGAAAGCCCTAGTGATTTACAGTGAACAGGACTTCCAGGTTGTCTTGTCAATCCTATCCCCATTAATTCTGGCAGATGCTTCCAAAAATACTTCACACACAAAAAATGTTTAAGTCATGTTGGGAGTTGAGAGCAAAGAACTCTGACCAGAATCAGAGTATAGTTCTGTTCTCAAGTCTCTCATTTCTGCTTTAAAAGGGTATTTCCCCTCAGTGTTTCAAATCCTTTAAACAGCTCTAAACATTCCAACTAAAGATTTATTCTCCTACATCAAGCAGCAAAAAGCCAGTCTTCTAAGACCACCACCCCTGGTCACCTTATTCTATACAACTCATACTAGACTGTCCTCCCTATGCTATTAAATGAACTTAAGGGGACAGGGAGGGTAGTCCCACCTTTCAGTTACATTTATACAGCGCAAGTCTAACGCTGTAACATTTTACTCCAACACTTTTTGAAGGCTGAGTGAAATAGGAACTGAAGGGGAGAAAAATTCAGAGCTATAGGGAAGACAGAAAGGCTTTCAACAGATTTGAAAGTGAAATATCAGAAGAGAGTAGAAAAATGGGGAAGATCAGCAAGAAAGGTTAGAGCATGTCTATGTAGTCTATTGGAAAAAATTAAAACTTTTAGATTCCCGCAGATCATACAACTCAGACTACATTTTTAAAGACAATTGACTTTAAAATCCATTTCAGTACAGAGGGCTTATATAGAGTTAAGACAAAAAAAAACACACAAAAAAAAACTAGGAACTTTGTAAGCTGCGCTTCAGAACCAAATAAAAACAAAAATCAGCTGTTATACAGAAGAGTTATTCCCTGTTGCTGCATAACAGACTAGTGAAATTTTAGGGTTGGAAGGGTCTCATACAACACATTGTACAGCTGTGACTAGAACAGAACCGTATACCGATAGTACACATTTTTTAAAATAGTTTTTTTAAATGAATATTTCTGCTCCTATAAAGCAAGACAAGTTTAAATAAACAGAGGAGTCTTGCTTTTTAGGAGAGAAGATTAGGGTGGAAAAGATATCTTATGAAAATGCTTTTTCTATGCTGATCTCTTGCGATATTGACCATATTTGCCTTAAAAGTATCGATTGTACAGCACAGTATTGGGTAGATATAGGCAGGGCCAATAAAGGCCCAGGAACCCCCTAAAACATGAAGCCACATGCTCATCTCTACAGCGGTGGTGCTCAAACATTTTAAATGGGTATCTTCCACCCTTGTCTGTGGTATTGACAGGCCCTGCCACACACTCAAGTTGAGCACAGGTTGGGAAATTTTCAACATGCACTTTCTACCGTCTAGAATTAAAGTTTCCATTGGAAAAGGTTTTGTTGGTTTTTTTTAAAAAAATAAATAGAAAATTCCAAAGGCTGAAGAGCAACAAAATTTGGAAATTTCTAAATACTGTTTTTGAACTAATTTTGTTTTGGATACACTAGACAAGACAAGCAATGCACTGAAATAAACTTTCAATTTCTGAATAGCAAGAAAAGTTTAGATTCATGTTGACTATTTTTAAAGTTTCACCCCAATTCCAGACAAAATTTCCACTTTTGCTGGATGGCAATCTTGTGCTGTTTTCCCAACAAGCCATAGTAGCTAGCTATATTATATTGACATAATCGGTGTTTCCCACTAAACCAGATCAATAATTTTTAAATACTAAAACTAACATCAGATACTACCATTCCCTATGAAACCAGGTTTTTATTGAAGTTTTATACAAAACTCTTAAAAAATTCTTAACAGTTTTGTAGGTCATCTACACAGCCAGAAGCTTATACATGGTGCGAGAGTATATCTGTAGCAAAAATCTGTGTTGGGGTTAGTAACTGGGACTGCAGTAAAAAATTAAGAACCAGATCAGGTCTGGGATCACACCCAATCACTCAAGCCATACACTCAGGTGTATGGGCATGGTGCCATCTGCCAAAAAAAAATACCGGTGTGTTCGGAAACAAGGCTTGGAAACAAGAGTTTCCCAGAGAAGACAGCAGCAGAAGGGAGACTAGAACCAAGAGTCCCTGGAGAATTATGCTAGCCTGCATTATGCTAACTCAAGCAAGTTACTTGACCTCTTTGTACCAAAGTAAATCCCAGCTGTGAAGTTGGTTGAAAGAATAGCACTTGCTTACAAGCATATGTTGCAGGCAGTCATGATCCAAGTTCAGAAGTTGTGTGTCCCTCTGATAAGAAGGGTCTAAAAGTCTGTTAAGGCAAACTTACACAAATCCTCTCAAAACCTTTAATTTGTATTCTCTTGCCTACATAAACTGAACAAGTTACATCCCTGCTCAAATTCAGTGAAAGTATTACCTCCCTAATCCCAATTTGAAAAACAGATTTAGAAGAGATGAATTATGGACATTAATGACAAAGTTGCTCAAGAAATTCAACACTCGGATCAGGTTTTCTTCATTCCCTATTGGCTGTGCAATAACGTTAAGTAAATATCAGAATAAAAACAGGGGTGCTAGTAGTCAAAACAATCCACTTAGACCCGAAAAGGAAGAGAAGAAAGCAGGGACTTGTAAATCCAGCTTGTTCACTATAAATATTTCGATTGTAAGTGTAAAAGCTGCTCCCCCGCCAGCCCCCAGCCAAGCCAGGCCACAGCCCCCAGCCAGCCCACACACACACCGGCCCCCAGGCAGGCTCCACCTGCTGCAGTGAGCCTCATGGCTGGCATCTCCATGGGCCTTGTCACCACCGCCACCAGTATTGGCTGCTGCCGCTCTGCTCCACTACTCCACCGCCTGCTCCCACGCCTCTGGCCATGAATCTTCGCCCTCCCGGAAGTTGCTTTTTACTACTTCCGGGGAGGGAACGAGAACTTGAAGGGGCTAGAGGGTGTGAGAGGCCGTGGCGGCCTGGAACGGGCCAGCCTCACGAGTCTTCCCCCCGACCCAACCCAACGTGGGGTCGGGAGTCTCGGGACTGATTTAAAAAATAAATAATAATAATTAAAAAACAAAACAAAAACGCCAAGCACAGGACCGGCCCTCCAAGGATTCCCGGTGGGTTCAATGGCCAATCCACCCCCGAGTACTGCAATGCAGCAAACACGGGGACATAGGTGTGGCTAAACAATGGTGTCAACACACATCCAGACACCCATTTCTGTTGTGTCTAAAGGCGCCTATCGCCCAATCTAAGAAGCAGAGGATCTAAGTTGCAGGCAGAAAGGAAGATTTAGGAAGAAATCTTTATGGGGGAGGGGGGAGAAATCTAGCTAAGAGTGGCTGGATAACAGTATGTCAGGGGAGGAGGAATCTACACTAGTAGGGGAATAGGGATGAGGTAACCTATGTCTGGAGGATAACTGGAAGAAGGGCCCAGGGAACCCAGATAGAGGAAATATCAGAAAGGAAAACCTCTCAGCTGGTCTCTTGGGTGTTGTGAGACTACTTTCATCTTGCCAGCCGGGGAACCCGGGCTTAGAGTGCACAGCTCATCATTTAGGCTAAAGAATGAAAAGGGAACAGCTCTATAGGAAAGTGAGGCAAGGCCAGGAAAGAGTAAGACCAACAAAGCTAAGGGGAACACCAGGTTATGGAAAACACAAGGCAGACGCAAGCTGAGGCAGGGCTTATGGGGGAGTACAAGACAATGGGGGAATGTAGCACAACAGGGAACAGGGCTAGACAGAGCTATAGGGAAGCATAAGACAATGGAGGAACATGGTACAACAGGAAACAGGGCTAGACAGAGCTATAGAGGAGTACACAGCAATGGGGGAACATAGCACACCAAGGAAGGAGCCTATACAAAGCTATGGGGGAGCATAAGGCAATAGGGGAACAGGGCACAACAGGAACCAGGGCTAGACAGAGCTATACGGGAGTACAAAGCAATGGGAGAACATAGCACACCAAGGAAGGAGCCTATACAAGGCTATGGGGAAGCACAGCCTCAAGGGGGAAGGGGACCAGATAAGGCCCCAGGGGAAGAACTCCCACACAGGATACAAGGACACACACACGCTGGGGTGGAACCCCCAAGCCAGGGTACAGGGGAACACATGCTGGGGGGATCCCCCAAACAGGGGTCCCAGGGGGGCACACTCCCCAGGGAAAGAACCCCTCACAGGGAACCAAGGGGCCACGCACTGGGGGGAGGGAAAGAGCCCCAAACAAGGATACGGAGGGAAGGGTTTTTCTAGACACACTGGGTTAAGGACACACTCACCGATAGAGACCACAAGGAGGAACAAGGACTACATCAAAGAGGCATCCGATAGGGATAAAGGGGGGGAAAAGGACTAGGAACCCACAACCACACACCACAGGGACCCAGCCACCCTCAGGAAGAGAGAGAGGGGGAAGGATCCAGCACATAAAAGGAACAAAGGAAAGGTTCACAAGACACTCCCAGCATCCTGTGACCAGGGAGGGGTAAGAGCAGTTGCTCCCACAGCTTCCTGTGGCCAAACCACAGGCTATATATCGACCTGTGGCCAATCCGGAAGCCGGGAGCCAAAGTCAGGGAGACAAGGCACAGCTGGGAGAAGGCGTGGTCACACAGGAGGGGGCGGAGACGTGAGAAAGAACCCAAACCTGGCCCTTATCCCCACCCAGAGTGGCACAAGCCCTTAAGGCAGTGCTCTAAAACCTCCAGGACTGGGGGTTCAACACCCAGTCCTGACACAGTATAACAAGTTGTTAAGAGAGGATGCAGAATCTCATCATTGGAAGTCCTCAAAAATAGTTTAGATAAACATCATCATAATGGTGAATTAGGGAGAGCAGACTAGGTGACCTCTCATGATTCCCTCCAGACCTACATTTTTTCTAGGAAAGTGGATATAGTGGCTCTCCCACTTCTTGAAACTTTTAGGGTAGCCTCTCCAAATTGGTTTCTTTCATAAGAGACACTGGATGTTCTATAAAACATTGTGGTGTTTTATAGAAATCAATTTATTTATTTTTTTTACAGATTGAAGAGGAGGGAATGGGAAACAGCCAAAAGCACCTGCAATGCTCCCCTAGATACTTCTGAAGCCCAATGGTACAGAGGTCCGCAAAACTGTCCCTTACTCTGCAGCTTTTCCTAATGTTTCCTCCTCATTTTAGGGATGGACTTTAGTATTTACATCTGTTTCATTTCGGTTTCGGTTTCCATTAAAGTCAATGGAAAAAGATCTAGGGGGTTTCCAAAACTAGTGAAGTGTCTATTAAAGTCAAGTGTAAAGTGACTACTGAAGTTTATGTCAGTGTGTGTACTTCTCTGGTACTGATTTTGGGTGGGGGTAGAGGCACTGGGCTGGGGTGGTGGTAAATGCCACGGACTGGAGGCTTTTAGTGGGGGGGGTTGCTTTGGAGAGGAGGGGCAAGGGTTAATGGAGGCTCGCACTGGAGTGTGCGGGTGGCACTGGGTTTGGGGGGAAATGCCAGGGGTTGGGGGCTTTTAGTGGGTGCCGAGTGCTTTCCTTCTGCATGCCAATTTGCTGTCCAAACCTCTCTGCCTGTGTCCCCCACCGCCACCTCATCACATCTGCACTGCATCCCGAGATAAAATTTGCTCTCAGCTTGTCCCCAGCCACCCGCTTCACCAGCGGCTGGGGACAAGCAGAAAGCAAAGTTGATTTCAGGATACAGCACAGGCCAAACGAGGCAGTTGTGGGGTAGTTGCTGGATCTGCGACCAGCCAGGGAGGGCCAGCAGTAACCCAGGCTGGAGAGTGGAGCTGGGAGACTGAGCAGAAGGGGATAACAGTAGCGCTGCCAGAGCCTATGTGAAATTAACTGGGCTGCAATTAACAAAGGGGGAAAGATGCAGAGAGGCAGTACTCTGTAGATGGTAAATAGTATTTAAATTTGGAAAAGGTAACTTTGCCAAACAGAATTTTAATCTCTGCTGCTCACTTTAGTATTATTAGTATTAATATTAATATAGAGAGATTCTGTCTGATGAGGTAGGTCTTGTTGGTGGTTGTGCTCTTGAAGGTGGTTGTTTCCTTTAAATAAGAGCAGGTGAGATATCTATATCTATATCTATATCTATATATATAAAATCTTTATTTGTATTAACCAAAAGTTACAACAAGATAGACAAATACAATTAATTTAAAACCATCAACAACAAGATACACAATCAAAATTCAAAGAACATGTTATAACAAACTAAGGATAGCACCTTAACACGATCATTAAACAAAAGTCAACCCATGGTCATTCATCTAGCTATTTTTTGTAAATTTGGAATCTGAGCGAACCCAACCTGCAGCAACAACAAACAAAACATATAATCAGCTCAAAATAAATACTTCATAAATCACGAATAGCCCCATACCATCAGTATTAGATAGTTACTAACCAGCAATTATAATTCTAACAATTTTGGTCCTTCGGTTTGCGGCCGTGGTTTGCGGCCTGCGGTGCAGCTGCAAGTGATGACCTTATATGCCCCCCTGGCTACTTCCGGTCACGGGGGGGTGGGGGGGGAGGGGAGCCAGGTCACAGTCCACCACTTTCCTTGAGTCCTGAAACTCACATGCCCTCTCTCTTCCCCCGCAAGATGGCAAGGGCTCCCAGGCATCTGTCAGCAGCGGCGGCGGGGCTCCCGGCGTGGGCTTCTAACAGGAGATGGTAAATGCTACGCGACAAGGCAGCCGCAAGCGATGACCTTATATGCCCTCCTGGCTACTTCCAGTCATGGGGGGTGGGGGGGAGGGGAGCCGGGTCACAGTCCACCACTTTCCCCGAGTCCCAAAACTCACACACCCTCTCTCTTCCCCCGCTAGATGGCAAGGGCTCCCAAGCGTCTGTCGGCGGCAGGGCTCCCGGTGGGGGCTCCTAACAGGAGATGGTAAATGCTGCCTTTACCACCCCTTTGGGGCTCTTCGGGGCTCAGGGACTAGAATTCTGGTGATAAGGTGGAAAGGAGTCACCCGGAGCCACTGTGACTTTGACAATGGTACTGTGGTGTGGGACCTGGTGATTGTACATTTTGTGGATAGTGGCGCCCTGTAATTTTGTCCATTTATTTTTATTGTATTGCATAAACTTGGGCCGGGCGGGGGTAAGTTAATATTACCGCTGGGCATACTAGGGTTTAAGGTCATCTGCCTCGATCTGTGTGCTTTTAATTTATTTTATTTTTTTAAATTTAATTTATAATGACTAGAAAGAAGAAACATCTGGGAGTGATCACCAGGGCGCGTTCCCAGGTAAAGCAATCACACCTAGAGGATTTTCTTAAAAGCCCCCAAGCCAATCCCTTGTTGGAGCACCCTGCTTTTCGGGTCTCCTTGTCAACATCAGGACCTCAATCCCAGCTGCCTGAGTCCCCTACAGTAGATTTACCAGAAGGCTTTGGCTCCCCACTTTGCTACTTTCCAGCCCGCAGCTATGCGTTAGGGTTCTTGGTTGCCTATCCCCCTCTGGCTCTAATACTGACCCCTCTTTTCTTGAGGTGCTGGGTAACGAATCCTGTAATTGGGGACCTTGTCCAGAAGTTGTATGGACAATTGGAGGCACTTAATACTCAGTTGGAGGCCCAGCGCAGCAGGTTGAATGCCGTACTGGACCTCCTCCATGTTGTCAAAAGGGATCTTGACAACGGCCCAATGAAGAAAGCAAAGGGAGTATCAGTTGCCTCCCAGACTTCCCCTATTGTCGAGGAGGCACTTAAGACCACAATTGGAGAAGATCTGGGGGTGACAGCGCATGCCCCTCAAGGGAGGAGTAACCCTCCCTCCTGCTCTCTGGAGCCTAGCCTAGTGCTCTCGCATTTTATATCTGCCCATTGTGGTCTGGATATGCCCCATTGTGGCACTCTAAGTCAACTATTAGCCTTTACCTGTCCCAAATTATGGGCCAGTTAGTTCCAACTGGATCTATCAAATCAATTATTTCTTTGCCGCTATGGGTCAGGTCCAATGTTTAGTTGTTTACTTCAGATTCCCTCAATTAGTGGATAACTGTTCTCCACACAGATTTATTTTCATCCTGGTTTTTTTTTCTTACTCGGGTGTTTAGAGAAGAGGGGATTTTCCCCCTTACCCCTTCTTCCGGCTTTGTCCCTCAGGTTGCCCTTAAAGGAACCTTTGGCCGTGCCCCTCAGAATCTTATTCAGTATGGTGACACCCAACCTAAGAAACTCCATCTGGCCCCTATTAACACAAGGCTATTACAACTGGCTGACCAAGGAGTGGCTGAGGTTTCCTCTGCCACTCTGGCCTGCGATTCTTCCCTTGCAGTGGAGGCCACCTCAGAGCCAGTGGAAAGAGAGGCCTTGAGAGGTGGGCCACACTTGGTAGTGCCCCCAGCCTTGTCTGCAGGAGGGGATCAGCCAGTAGTGCTTTCCCCTTTAGATCTATGATAGACCCTCCGCTGGTGGGTGGGTCTATCTCAATTTGTTCCTGGAATATAGCAGGCTGGGCCAGGCATAGGGATGATCCAGAATTTTTGGCCTTTATTAAAAACTTTAATCTTTTGTTATTACAAGAGACCTGGGCCATGTCTTCCTTGGAGTTGGATGGGTTTGTAGCATATGGTCTTCCTGCAGTATCCTATAACACTAGGGGTAGGCATGCGGCGGCTTGGGCTGCCTTGTTGCTCAACCACCTTTACTCAAGAATATTGTTATAGTTTCGCTGGCCCAGCTGGCTCTAGGTTTGAGTTGCTGTAATAGGTAGATACACCTGGATCATACTTACAATTTATATACCACCTAGCAATGTAAGATCCTATAGAGAAGATTGCTAGGATGTTCTGGGACAGTTCTTAGAGGAATTACTTTTTCAGTGCCCGGAGGGTCTTTTAATTCTTACGGGTGATTTCAACGCAAGGCTTGGCCCAAATAATCAGGCCATTAGTTTATATTATAATGTGTCTGCGATTTCCCAGCCCAACCCACTTAAAACCAGAGAATCAGGGATCCTAAAATTAACTCATCAGGCATCAGGTTCATTAAGTTTCTGATTGCCAACAATTTGTGCTGTCTGAATGGTTCGGGGTTTAATGATATGGAGGGCGAGCTCACCTACCTTGGCCCATTAGGTGCCAACACGGTGGATTACATCTTGGTGTCTCCAGAAGCCCTTCCTTATATCAGAGACTTCACCATTGGGTCCAGTATTATAGGAGATCATCTCCCTCTTACACTTAAGTTGGCTGTAGGGGATCCAGATGTTGCAACCGTAGAGTTGCCCCCTCAAGGGGAAACTTCGTTGGCAATTTGTAAGGCACCCCCATGGGGGGAGGCCCTCTTAAGCACATTGAAGAACTTATCCCAGCAATCAGGGGTGCTCGATCTGAGGACTATGCTATTACAGACAATGGACCCGATGCTAGTGGTGGATAGATATGAGCAGCTCAGTCAGAAATCTCAGCAGCACATTCAGCCTACAGAGGGAAACAGACGGTCAGCCAGGAAAGACAAAGTATGGTTCGGGAAGAATTGTCGTCTCCTCCGAACCAAATTAAAGTCCCTGCTCAGAAATTACAAGTTAAATCCCTCGCAGACCTCACTTACCATCTATATTTCCTTATGGACAGAATATAGGGGTGCTATCAAGAAAGGGAAGAGGGACTATATGGATCCCAATGGCGAGAGCTCTTACGGGCAGCCGAGCAGAAAGACTCTCGGAAGTTCTGGCAGATGGTCAATAAACCATCTAGCAGTGGTATAAGGCCCTTGAAACTGCAAATTGCCCCAACTGCCTGGATGGAACATTTTGCTGGACTATACTGTCCTGCAGATGGTGTCTTGCTCCAGAATTGCCCCGAACCATCTATAGGGGATTTTCCTGCATGGTCTCCGGTTACGGAGCTGGAGGTGATAGCTTTGATTGACTCTTTTAAGAGCAATAAGGCCCCTGACCCGGACCTTCTACATATACATTTTATTAAAGCGCATAAGAACTGGTGGTGTGCTCCTCTAGCAGCTCTTTTTACCACTATTAATGCTACTGGTAGGATGCCACCTGAGTGGAGTAAGGTGCTGATAGTTCCCATTTTTAAAAAGGGGTCCAGGCATAACCCGGCCAATTTTAGACCAATCAGTCTACTGTGTGTGGTCAGTAAAATTTACGCCAAATACCTTTTGAACAAACTGGTTGACTGGATGGAACAACAGGGAGCGATAGTTCCCGAGCAGGCAGGTTTTCAAAAAGGGCGCTCAACTATTGAACAGTGTTTTGTTCTGGCGCATCTGGTATCCAAGTACAAAGCAGCAAATGGAAAGCTGTATGCGGCCTTCCTAGACCTGCGAGCTGCTTTTGACTCCGTCAACCGGGGAATCCTTTGGAGGAAATTCCAGGAGACCTCTGTCGACGGCAGATTACTTTGCCTCATACGCACCTTACATGATAACTCTGCGCTGATGCTAAGAATGAATGATCAGGGACATGGTACACCTCCAATTAAGACATCACTGGGAGTGCGGCAAGGGTGTGTCTTTGCACCAGTTCTTTTTAATTTTTATATAAACGATTTCATCCATAAGGTGACAGCTCCACCCTGCTTTCTGCCTAAATTAGCCACCAGATCTGTCGAATGTTTATGTTATGCCGATGATGTGGTGTTGCTTTCGCAGACGAGAATTGGTCTGAATTGGCAGTTGAAAATATTTTCGTCTTTCTGTGCTGCTCACAGTTTGTCAATCAATTTTGACAGATCATGATTTTCTCCAAACAGAAAAAGCTTTTTCAATGGGCTATAGCCATCCCATCCAGCAGGTCATCCCATCCAGCAGGTATCCTCTTTTAAATACCTAGGTCTGTCCTTCCACAGAACAGGAACATGGAAGGAGCATCTCTTTGGTGCTATTGCTAAGGCCCGGGGTTCAGCTCTTGCCATTTTTGGGCTTTTCAACTGGCAGGGCTGCAATTGAATCTGCTATCCGGGTCCTTAATGCAAAGTCCAGGTCCCAATTGTTGTACGGGGCCGAAATATGGGCCCCTCTCTGCACAAAATCTGAATACTGTTCAATCTAGGTTTTTAGCGGGACTCCTGGGAAATCCCATGGGCATTCCTCTTGCAGTTACAAGACTCGAAGCGGGACAAAAATGCTGGCAACAGGTGGCTCTGGAGGCTGCACAGAAGTTTTGGTGCAAAGTTTCTGTAGAACAGCACTCTGAGTTGCTAAGAGCCCTCACAAAAGATAAATATGTGAGCAGATGGTCCCAGGAGATAGAGGGGGTGCTGCAAACCATGGGGCTTTCCATAAGTTATCTTGCTCATAAGCCCATGGCGGCACTTGTGAAAGAAGTTCTTATGAGAGCAGACAATATATACTGGCAGGGCGAGCTTGGAAAAGTGAGTGACTCACCCCACATAAGGGCTTACCAAGATTGGGTGCCCCCTAGGGGCCAGATGGCAGTCTGCCTCAGGGCACCTATCTCTTTGCAGGCAATACGGCTAATTTTTCGGTCTAGGGTGAATGCCCTGCCCTCCCAGGTATTTGAGGGAAGAACCCGAGGGACTACATTTCTGGAAAGAATCTGCCCTTTTGAGACTCCAGCGCATATGATTCTTTATTGTCATATGTATGATGCGGTAAGGGAATAGTTACTACTTCCTATTCTGGTCAATTGCCCAGGGAGATCCCAGGAAGCTTTGTTGACACTGTTGTTAAACAGTCCCGATACTCGGACTATTAAGATCATGGCGAGTTTTTTGTCCCAATTGGTCCACGCCCGGCAAAATTTCATGACCTACAGGCCCATTGTACCTATCTCCACTGAGAATTGTAGTCAAACCCCATAGCTGTACTCTTGAATGCCAGGCTGCACTTTAAAATTAACATTATGCTGGCCACTTTGTCTAAGCACCTGAATAGAACTTAGGCCAGTTTTCTGTTATTTTGTGGCTTTAAGCCAACCATTTCTGGTGCCCAATCTTTGTTGACCCTTGTAGGGTCCTTTCAAGCTGAATATGATACAATCTCTCCTGAGGGGGTTCGCCTTTCCCTCCCGATTGTGGCTTTCCTCATATGCTAAAGGCTCTGGGGGAGGGGGGGGAAATGGGTTCTGGGCCTTTTTGTATAATGTTTTTTCATCTCAAGAGGGTGTTTTTCTTTTAAGCAATTTTGTGTGTACGTACATTTTACTAGGTTTAAGTGGAAGGATGCTGTTCTTACCCTCCCTCTCTTTTAAGTTTTTAATTTAAGCTTGTATTTGGAATCATCTTCTCATTTTGTATAAATTGTTTTGCAACGGCCAATGGCCACGCTTTAACAAACAATTCATTCAACAATTTTTGTCGGCAAATTATAGCACGAAAACAGAAACGAGCTACCGCTCTCGAACAGCTGGTATCCAAAAGGACACAACATTTTCCAAAGTAGTTTATATTAGTATTAATAAAATGCCTACTTTAGTGCACTTTAATATTAATACTAAATTAGAATTCCCATCCCTATGTTTAAGCTATACGAAAGGGCTGAATGGCCCTTGTGGCCAAGGTTATAACCCTGAAAGCATAATACAGATGCACATGAAAGTGCTGGTTGTGCTGTATATGAACTGCCATTTAGAGGAGAATTCTAGCTGTTCCCAAGTGTTGGCATGAATCTGGCCCATAATGCATCTGTCCTGTGGTAGCAGTAACCTCCCTGTAGGTATTGTGTAGAGGCTGCATTTATTGCCAAGACCATGCTTACATGTTTGCTTGAGGAGAGTAATATGTTTAGAAGGACATTTATTTTTTCACAAGCATTGCTGCCTCTTGCTAAACTAGCAATTGGGAAATAAGCAAAAAATGTAAAAGCCGACAGCAGCAGGGGGCAAAGCTCGGGAAGACATTCTATTCATTCCTGAAGAGTTCAGCAGCTATTTTCTGCTCTTGCAACATCCACTTAGAGCTTTGTCTTCACTTTCACTTGGCTTTGCTCAGCTAGCATAGGCAAAAAGCGAGTTGTACATCGCTGCCCTGTGACTCATCCTTAATGTAAAAATATCCCTCTGTGTGGCATGTGGTGTTAATCACTGTCTGTCTCTGGCTCCATGGCAGAGTTGGCAATTTTCTAAAGTCTTTTTTTGGTGGCCATTGTGTACATCTTTTCTGATTTTCTTCATTATGTCTGAGTGGGTGGCAACCGAGGCTTAACTAATCTCTCTTTTCAAGTGGACTGGCACATGCGGTGACTGACTTTTAGACAGCCTAAGCAATTGGGGAGATTAAACGGGGCTCAGTTCCAAAAGATCTATACTAGCAATATACGTGAGAGTGTGTGTGTGCGTGCGTGCGCGTATTATACACAGTGTTTTGTTAACAAACTCCGTGTTCCACCTGACAGGTAGCTACATTTCAGCAGATGTTACTTTGTAAAGTACATGAGGTTTTGTGGGATGAACACTATTTATTTTTATAAATGCCACAATCTACAAACTGCTTACTCTGGAGTCTTCAATGCGGCTACTCCTGAGTAAGTGTTTGTGGATCATAGACATGTATTCATAAGTGTTGCTAGAAGTACAAACTGAAACTAAGTTGTTTTAGCTTCCCTTATCTTCTTGCTTTAGGACTCTTCTCCACCCCTTCCCTCTCCCCTTATTTATTCCATCACAATTTCCCTCATAAGTCTCCCCTCTCTGTGCATTCCATCTCTTTATTCATAGAGCTCCAGTATTTGTAATTCTGCAGAATTGGGTGAAAACAGACATAATGCTAACCCCACATTAAAATGGCTTTAAATTTTCTTATGCATGTTGCAGGGCTACATAGGGCACCAACACAGCCCTGCAACATGCATAAGAAATGTTAAAGTGGTGTTAAAGTGGAGTTAGTGTTGTGTTATGTCATGTCTGTTTTCACCCAATGCTGCGGAATTGCAAACACTGGAGCTGTATCAATAAAGAGATGGAATGCACAGAGAGGGGAGACTTATGAAGGAAATTCTCAAGTCATCATGAAGGAGTGACTTGCTGCTTTAAGCCAATTTCTTGGTCAGATCCTTGCAGGATGAGCAGTTCAAGCAACAAGAACAAGGTAAAAAGACACACCTCCATATCTGTAGCTTCAAAATATGCCAATAGCACATGGTTGGCTGTTCTTTACACATTTCCTAGAAATATAAAGGATTCACATGCTGTAAGTCCCTCACACAGACCACTTTGGAAATTAGTACAAGCTCCACAGAGCAAATAGGAATTGAAGGATGTGTGTTCAGGATGAGGGAAGGAAAGGAAGGGTCCAAACCATGGATCTCTCTCATGGATCCATCTCCTATTCTTGAGTATATGCTCTCATCTCCATTTCCATCCTCTGAGCTCAGTCTTTCAGTGCTTAAGGATAGGGAGTTAATCCATAGGCCAAATAAAAATCGCCTTCAGGCCAGATTTGGTCCATGGCCTGGAGATTCCCCACACCTGATATAGAGAAAGACTGTTTATAAATGGGACACACCCACACAGTTCCACCCATCCCCCACCCACTCAAACACCAATCTGAAGGCAGCCCGGGTGGGCGGACATGAGTTCCCGTGACCCACACACACTGCCGACTCATGCCTACGTACGGAGCACCAAGGAAAGTCCAAGATGTTCCGGGCAGGGGTGGGTGGTGAATGGGTAGGAGCACACACCTATCCCAGCCAGTTTGATTCCCCTCCCACTCATTGGACATATATGGGCGTTCCACGCAGCACACAGACTCACCCCCAGCCATGCCTGTTTAAAAACGGGCTACGTTTTATGCTCCTGTTTTAATCTAGCAAGTTGTTCCTGTAATGTAAAAGTAACTCCTTTTGCTAGAAGAGCTATGCTCAGAATAACTAAACTACATTTATTGCATCCAAACAGCTCACATTATGTGCACTGCAGAGAAGGCATTTTGACCAATACCTCTGGAATAAATCACAACTCTTGAGAGTCATCACAAGGCATATTACACTTCTTTGGTTTCCTGGTTTTGTTCGGTCTTTCCACTTCTTTCTCTTCAAACATCTCTTAGTTTGTCTACATTTCCTCTACTGGGTACAAATTTATCTGGATGGCATGGAGGATGATCCTACAGCAACCAGAAGAAAGTGCAGAAAGAGAATTCAAGTCCTTTTGTTGTTTCTTTCCCCTGCTAACCTGTCAATCCACTACAGCTTTCTTCTCAGTTTTCATATGCCAAAAGAAGAAAGTGTATTCATGTCCTGAATGTAGATCCCTCCCCACACTGCCCTGCCCATGTGTCAATGGGTGTTATCGGATATAACAAAAAACATGAGGAAAATCCATTCTGTGTAGAAGCTGATGATGTCAGCCTGGGCAGACATTTATGTCGCTGTGTGTTTGCAACTACTTGATAGTCTCCTCGCACCTACTGGGAGGTGAGAGCTGGACTTGTTGCTGGAGGCTGAGCAATAGCAGGGAGCATCCTTGTTCAAAAGCATCCCCCGTATGCTGATCCTACAGCAACCATCTACAAAGGTGTCAAGAGCCTACTCTTTGCATCAAGTACTGGGAAGGGGGGAGGAGGGGGGAGTGTTTCTGCCACTGCAGTCATGTGTCCCAAGCCAGGGGAGCTTAGAAGCTGGATCCTTTCCCTCATCTAGGGCTGAAAGACATCTCCCTCCCTGCTGGTCAGGTGTGGTGTTTCTCTCATGGTTGTGCCTGAGAGAAACACCAATGGTTATCTGGTACCCAAGGTGTGATCATCATGGACAACAAGATCTAGCGAATGAAGGGAGATGGCTGCTGCAGATGGAAAATTGCACATAGCCACTGTTGACATAACAGTGGCTATATGCAGTGACTTGCTCCTCATTGTTTTCATGAAAAAATTGCAAGAAAACAATGAGCAAGCAAGCAAGCATATCAACAGATTAATGGATGTGAACACAAGCTCCATATTTGTGACCTAAAAAGTAGTTAGCATTATGCCTGTTTAACACCCAACACTTGCCACTTTGTATAAGCAAATATTATTTGCATGTTCAGTTAGCCATGCAAACAGTATCCGCATCCAAAATGGATATTTGCATATCTATTTGGTGTATTGGTTTTGGCACCATAGTGCTATTGCACTTGCACAGTAAATAAATAAGGGGGGAAACCAAACAAAACAAACAACAGAATAGCCATAAACTGAAATAGCCGAAGCAGATATCCTGCTCTGTCGGATTTAGCTCAAAGTGGATGAATTTGACGGCTAATATATTCACTTCAAAATTCAAATATTCGTTTTACCTCTACGATAGAGCAACAGACTGGCCATCCTAGGATCCATATTTGAGGAGACAGGGATTTTTAAAAGAGTTTTATGCAACGGCATAACTATTTATTTTCCCAATGTACACAATAAATTCTCAATGCTAACAAGCTCCTTAATACCAGTATCTTTTATATGCCTCGCAGCAGGATGCCTACCTATAGTGTCAAGGATGCATTTTCTTGAGCCAGCCTGGTGAGGTTTTAAAGAGCAGCACAAATATATATCATAAAGAAGCAGGTAAAGTAGCATGGAAGAAACAACCACCCGAAAACACACACACAACACAGGGTGAGGGGAGAGTTTAAATTATTTTTAATGTTAGTGAAGTGTTCTATTAACAGCCTTGAAAATGAAGGGCCATGTTCAGTCTAAGCAGAAATTAATTCAGTATTGTTTTGGAAACATGCTTCAGTCAAACAGCGGGTGGGGGGCTGGGGGGGGGGGGACAACAAGCAGACAGAAAGCAAAGCATCTACAAAAATGGTGTCAGGAATGGATCCCATCTGTGGCTGAAGACAAAGAGTCAGAAGTGGGACAGTCAGTCCTGAGACATGGTGGAGTGGAAGAAAATCTGGGAATTGGAAGAAGAGCAAGATAGAGGGATGGGGGGGTGGGAGGGGAGGGGTCAGGAACCAGAACAGAAAACAGGAGAGTGGGAGCAGGTTGTAAACCCTGAAGGGTAGCAAGGACTGCACTCTTCAGGGACCCCTCCCTGGAGAGGTCGTGGAAGGCCTGGTCATGCCAGGAATGCTCTGCAGTTGGTGAGGCCCTAGCCTGTAGCATTCCCAGCCTGCAGCAGCCTCCCCTCTCTCAACCTCCCTCCCAGCAACCTGCCTAAGACTATCTGCTTGCTTTGTGGGCCAGGCAAAAAAAAAAAAAAAAGAGAAGGTGGCCCACATGAAAGGTAAGGGGAAGCCGCCAGTGTGTGCAAGATAAAAGTGGCCGAGAGATTCCTCACCCCTGATGTAGGGGCCTGGAGCACAGGGCACTTGTGACATCCAGGAAGTTGTATACAGGGTTCTGGCCAATCCGGGTATGGCTCAGTATGTGCAAATCAAAGCCCCACAGGCAGAGTAATGATGAGATTCCCATTCCTTTATTTGAACAGATGTGTGGCCCTGGGTTCGAGACATCGGCTTGAGATTTATTTATTTATTTTATTTATTTATTTAAAATTTATATCCCACCCCTTCCTCCAATGGGTCCTTACAGATCACAAAGTGTGGTGCCTATGTTGTAACACACACTCATGTCCAAAAAGGAGCCAACACCACCCCTTCACTTACATAGACCACTGCATATCTACCAGGCAACCAGAAACTATGGTGATACAGAAAGAGTAAAGTCTCCTTGTGACTATTACCAACCAACTGACCCAAGCATTTAGTCATCATTAGCAGGGGTGTAGCTATCATAGAGGCAGGCGAGACATTTGTCCCAGGGCTGGGAAGCCACCGGGCCCAAGCTCTGCGTTTGTGTGTAATACTGGCCTGTACAGTGCAACCGGGAAGAGACTGAGCTGAGTGGAAGCAGAAGCACCCACATCATGTGGCATGCATGGGACCCACCCAGTGGGCAGCACAGGACAGAGCAAGCACAGGCGACACAAAGCAGGCAGCATAAGCCGCAACTTCCAGGGCTCAGACACTACAAGCAGTGGGAGGGAGAGACATTGTGGTGTCAGGAGTGTTTCTGGAGTCAGAGCAGTGTACTCGCTGATTGGAGGAGGCGGCTTCAAGTCCATTTCTTGCACTTGGGCCCATTCCAAACTAGCTATGCCCCAGATCATTAGATATGGTTTTATGAGTAGGGTTTTTCATCTGAGACAGAGGTACCTCAACAAGACCAATTCCAGGGATGTAGAGTTTAAAGCACAGAGAAAGCAAGTGTTTTAGGACCCTACAATGGCTGCAAGAAGAAGGCAGCCACACAAACCAAAAGCAAAGAAGAATTTTCCAGAACATAATTGGCATCAATGTTGACTTCTGAGTGTGCAAAACATACACGGAATACAACAGACCCCACGCAAATTCCTTTGAGTATTAGGAATAAAAACTACACACTATAATATTTAACTAAGAATCATCTACAAGAACCAAATAACGCAAACCCAATCAACATGATCTTTCAGCCACTGGTGATGGTACCAGCTAGCATTTTGAAGCAATTCGTACTCTCATCAGCACAACGTGACTCACATCAATACAAAAAGCTAAGTGCCAACACCAAACAGCTACAGGTTTGAGCCCCAAGTGTGAGCAAATATGGTATCAAAGAAATAGAGAGCACTGGAAGTAAGCAGCATAACAGAATGCAAAGCAAAAGCTAAAGCAGTGACAAAAAGGTAGCATAGCAACAAAAACAAATGAAATTGCTGGAAAACAGTAATCAGAATTATAGTGAGAAGAATCAAACATGAGAATTTCGGAGATGTCAGCCAAAAGGGAAAAAAAGGCCCCTTAAAATGTGTAGAACACTTTAAAGGGCACAATAGACTCTTTGGAGAAAGGGAAGAATGGTGACATTCATTCTAGAGCTGTATAAGAGATGGTAAGGGGACTTTGAAGACCACATTTTTATATCTTAGGGGGGGAAAGGAGCAAAATACAGGAAAGACCATCCCTTTTCAAAACAAATCACTTTGTCTGGATCCTGTATCACTGAAATTGTTGGGAGTTCTGCCCTTGACCTCAAAGGGAGCAGGTTCAGGTCCTCTTGCAGTTGTATTTGGGGGGGGGGGGGGGGAGACAAAGTACAGAGTTAAAGAAAGATCTCAGGAAGAAGATGAAGGGGTTTTATTATATCCAAACAAATTCTCTCACACACACAAAAGGGAAATGCTATTTGCTCGGGGGATAAAAATCTACATGATTGTTTCGGGGGGGGCGGAATCATGATGAGAATTTAAAAGTGATCCGGGGGAAACAATCAGTGAAGTAAACTATCCCCAATCAACATTGGTTTAAGTGGACTTGATTCTTTATGAGCACTCTTACCTGGTCTGGCTAGCAAGGCACCCAAAAGCAAACCTCACAGGCGTAGTCCATTATTACCTGCTATGTGATCATTCAGAGACCCCAGCAGCATTTCACTTCACTGTTTGGAATATTGCTTCTGTTCCAACACCGTTTCTGATTGGCTCAGTTACGTCTTGTGAGATCCAGATGCCATGTAGATACACAGGTGACAGGTACAAACATACTCCCTAAAATAAGATTATATAAATCATTCAAAAATCTACAAGTTAGCCTGCATGTTATTTTCAGAGTGATGGGCTTGTGGGTGTGTTGCACTTGCAGGTAGGGCTGAGACAAGAGCAAGTGTGCCTGTTCCGAAGGGAAATACCAGCCTCTTCAGAGCTCTGGTGAGTGTTCGTCAGTACATCAGTCTCCAGTGATTCCACACTTCTGCCATTGTCAATATTGCTGGATTGTGCAACAGTCACAAGTAAAAGCCCATTGCAAGCCCTGCAAGCTTAATATGGGGCTTGTCCAGTAGGGGGAGGGTCAGGGGATGAAACCGGTTTTTTTCTCTCCTTGTCTTCTCTCTTTGTCCTCCATCTTGTCCCATGCAGTCTGTACAGTATGGAAGCATGTCTTCTGAGCTCTTAGTAAAGTTCTGTTTTGAAGAAACTTCTGCTGCATGTTATTGAACAGAAAGCTAACTCTACAATAGGTTATGGGCCCAGAATATCTTCAAGGCAATTTTGAATACTAGAAGCAGCCCAGAAGGAGTGCAAACTGAGGAGAGAAAACTCCCAGACACAGAGGTCTTCTGTGGGGAAGAGGGGAAAAGGAGTAGGGCATTGGGGGGCTTTTGCAGGGAGGCCAACAGGGACACACACACCCGCCCACTCGAGCAGCAGAAGGCAGCAAGGCTATATTTGGAAAACAAGCCCTCAGGTTGGAATAGGGCTACCAGGATGGTGAGTCCCCAGCCTGTATCATCATTGGGCATGGGGGCAATCACAGGCCTTAGTTGCTGCACACTGCTCCCATTCACACAGGGAGATGGGCAGGGGTTGAGGAAGTGAGAGACTTGAGGACGGGGGAGGTGCAGAGGTCCCGGGGGGGAAGGCAGGAGGATAGGGCTCTTGCTCGGGGGACACACCCAGGCACCCGTGCTCCCCCAACGCAGATGGATGACGCACTCACCTCAATAATCCTTTGCACTGCACCCACCTCACACCCACACACACACTGCTCTCACTCTATTCAGTCACACTCAGTTGATCAGTAGTCACAAGGTTCGCAAGGCACAATAGAGGACCAGTCTCACGGGCACACCAAGCTCCAATCACCAGCAATGTGCTAGTCCCAGCAGCAGCCTTTTATCCATTTCCCCCAGGGCGTTGCTGGAGCCGCGCGGAGCAGCGTAACGGAGGGGGTGTGGCTGGCGATGGCATGGCCTGCATCTTGGCTCCTCCCCCTGGAACGTCGGCGCGCAGTCTGGGTGGCTTGCTGCGGCGTTTGCTGGGTAGGGGCGTGTTTTTCAGGGGTTTCCTGGGGGGGGATCAGGGCTATGGAGCCGGGGTCTGCGACGGGGGGTGATGGGCGTGTAGGAACCCCTGTTGCGGGGATGGGTGGTGTCGGGGGCTGGATGCTGTGATCGGCTGAACCCTGCCTCCTTACAGCACCCCCCCTCCAAGGGCAATGACATAGCGTGGGACGGGGTTTAAGGGTGTATCGAATGTGGAACAGCCAGACCAAGCATGGGGCATGGACATCTGTTGCCCGTTCCCAGGATCGTTCCGCTGGCCCATATCCTTTCCAATCAATTAGGTACCATAGCCGACCGTGCTGTCGGCGGGCATCAAGAATTTGTCGGACTTCGTATTCGTGGGCAGGGGTCCTACATGTTTGTTCACGGGCTGTCGTGGAGCTTGGGTGGCTTTCAACTGAGAGACATGGAATGTAGGGTGTATGTGGTATTGAGCTGGTAGCTTGACCCGATAGGCTACGTCGTTGATTTTTCGCTCTATAGGAAATGGTCCAATGTAACGGTCATCCAATTTGGGGGATGGTCGTGTGGAGGGGTATTTTCGATGGTCAACCCAGACCCAATCCCCGAGACCGTATGGAGGGGGGGCTTGCCGATGACGGTCCGCATATAGCTTGTATTGCTGCCAAGCATGTTGGAGGGTCCTGCGAGCGAGGGTTTGGGCCTGGCAGATGTGAGAGACTAAAACTCCTGCGGCAGGAAAGGTGCATACTGTCAACTCGGGGAAGGATAGGGGAGGGTGATACCCATAGGTGATGTAAAAGGGCGAGTTCCCCAGTGATGCACTGAGGGTATTGTTATAGGTAAATTCCGCTATGGGCAGGAGTTCATACCAGTCATCCTGGTGGTATCCTGCGTAACAGCGTAGGTATTGCTCAAGCATCTGATTAGCCCTTTCCACTTGCCCATTGGTCTGGGGGTGGTATCCTGAAGTTAAGCTATGCTTTATTTGCAGGCTCTGTAACAAGTCCTTCCACAACCGAGAGGTAAATTGTGATCCTCTGTCCGACACTATTTCCAGGGGTAACCCATGTAGTTTGATGACATGGTGAAGGAGTCATTGTAGGAAGGCCAGTCGTGGCCACGAAGTGCCCTAGTTTTGTAAAATGGTCCACAATTACTAGGATGGTGGTATACGTAGAGGAGGGAGATAAATTGACAATGAAGTCTACGCCAATATGCTGCCAGGGCCCCTGTGGTATGGGGGCCAACTGCAACAGGCCCTGTGGTCAGCGTCATGGCACCTTCGTGCGGGCACAGGTGGTGCATTGCTTGACGTATCGTGTAACATCCTGTTGGAGCGTTGGCCACCAAAAGTGTCCGTGGAGGAGGGCCAGGGTTCGTTGCATCCCAGGGTGTCCAGCCAGTGGGGCGTCATGATGGCCCCACAGCAAGGGCTTATGAGCCTTGGGGGGAACCACAAGGCGTCATTGATAATACAGGAGTCCATCTCGTCCCCACTGTAACTTCGGATCTAGGCTGGTCCTGAGCGGGCTGGGATAGTTTCGAAATTGAGCTGAAGTAAGGAGGTGGATTCCTACTGTCCCGGCCTTCAGGATGGTTTCTCCCTGGTGGTCCGGGGGATCCCCTGGCTCAGTGCATCGAGACAGCGCATCGGCTACGATGTTCTGGGCACCGGGGTGATACTGGATCTGAAACTGAAAACGTGTGAAGAAAAGTGCCCAGCGCCCGTGACGAGCATTTGTAATTCACGTAGTCTGCAGGTAAGTAAGGTTATGGTGATCCATAACTATGTTGACGGGGTATTTGGCCCCTTCGAGGTACTGCCTCCATGCTTCAAAGGCTGCCTTGATGGCCAACAGTTCGTGGTCTAGTAACCGTGTAGTTTTTTTCGGCACTCGAAAGCTGCCGGGAGTAATACGCGCATGGTAGTAGGCATTCTCCTCCGGGTTCCTGTTGCAGCAGCACAGCTCCGATGGCAACACTCGAGGCGTCCGTCTCTACCGTAAAGGATTGCTCAAAGTGGGGGTGCTGCAGAATGGGTGCTTGGGTGAAGGTCTTCTTCACTGTGTCAAAGGTGCGCTGATGGGTAGGGTCCCATACGTAAGGCACCCCTTTTCCTAACAAGGCTGTTAGCGGGGCTGTTAATTTGGCATAGTTGGCAATATACTGGCGATAGTAGTTCGCGGTTCCGAGGAACCGTTGCAGGGCCTTAACCGAGGGCGGCGGAGTCCACTGTAGGATAGCGCTTATCTTACCAGGGTCCATCCTGATCCCTTGTGGGGAAACAATAAAGCCGAGGAAGTCAATGGTGGTGACGTGAAAGGCACACTTCTCATATTTACAAAACAGGCAGTTTTGCCGCAGACGCTGCAACACTTGCTGTACCTGGGGAACGTGTTCCGCTAAGGTGCGTGAGAAGATAAGGATGTCGTCCAGGTATGCTACTACGCAGGTGTCCAGCATATCGCGCAGTACATCATTTATTAGGTGCTGAAATGTGGCCGGGACATTGACCAGGCCAAACGGCATTACGAGATACTCGAAGTGCCCGTAGCGGGTGCGGAATGTGGTTTTCCATTCGTCCCCAGGGCTAATGCGCAAGAGGTTATACGCTCCCCTGAGGTCTAACTTTGTAATGATTTTAGCTCCATGTAGCCGATCCAAAAGCTCGGGAATCAACGGGAGGGGGTAGCGATTCTTTATGGTTATCGCATTGAGCCCGCAATAATCGATGCAGGGGCGTAACCTCCCATCTTTCTTGGAGACAAAGAACAATGGAGCCCCTGCCGGGGATATGGAGTGTCGTATGAACCCGCGTCGCAAATTATCCTCTACGTAATCCTTCAATGTCTCCAGCTCAGGGGTGGACAAAGCATATATCCGGCCGTACGGGGGCTCTGTTCCTGGAACCAGCTCAATCGGGCAGTCATAGGCACGGTGAGGCGGCAAGGTCTCAGCCTCCTGTTTGCTGAAAACGTCTTGAAGGTGGGCGTATGGCGCAGGTAAATTGGGTAGGGTTTCCTCGCTGCCAGTACCCAACAAGGTTTGTCTCGGTGGAGCTACTATGCAAGTGGTGGAGCAATATTCTGTCCGAAAGGTCAGGGTCCCCTGCATCCACTGGATTCCGGGGTCGTGTTTTCAGAGCCAGGGCATCCCCAGTACAACCTCGAACATCGGGGAGGCCACCAAATCAAAGCGCATACACTCAACATGGGCCCCTATGGCGACCTGAAGGGGAATGGTTTGCAATACCAGGAGTCCGGAACTAAGGGGGGATCCATCAATGGTGTGCACCTGCTCCGAAGTTGCTCAGGGAGTGTGGGGAATACCATGCCGGTGCAAAAATCCCTGGTCCATAAAGTTCCCCGACGCCCCGGAGTCAAATGGGGCCCAAGTCACGATCCCCCGGGGGGTATCCCCCTCAAAGGTAACGGGGATCTTCAAACGTTGCCCTCTCCCCAAGCTTGTGCCCACAAGCGAGGGGCCTTGCATGGGGTACTTAGCTCCGCTTCCGGGGACCCCCCTATAGTTCCCGGGGCCGAGCTTTTCCTGTCTCCCATCGTGCAGGGGGCAGGGCCGGGCATTCCCGTGCGAAGTGCGAGGACTCACCGCAATAGAAGCAAAGCCGGGAAGTTCATTGGTGCTCTCGTTCAGCAGCGGTCAAGGGTCCCCGCGAGGCCCCGATTTGCATGGGCTCCCCCTCGGTTTAGCGAGTCCCTTCCCCCCGGACCGGGGGGGGGGGCATGTCCAAGAGCTCGGTATGGTTCTTGTCGTCTTTCTCTCTGTCATTCCCCTAGGCATTCATCTATCTGGACTGAGAGGGTGACCAAGGCCCCCCAGGTTTCCAGGTAGGGGGGTAATCGCGAGCTGGTCCTTGAGCTCCTCGCTAAGCCCGCGCTGATACATCACCCGGAGAACGTGGTCTGGCCAATTGAGGTCTACTGCCAGCTGTTGGAACTTGGTAACATAATTGAGTAAGGGCCCCTTGCCCTGTTTGAGTCCCATAATGGCAGTCTCGGCGTCTTTTACCCTATGCGGATAATCAAATAAAAAGGTAAACTCTTGCACAAAGCGGGGATAATCCTGCAACAGGGCACTTTTACTGGTAAGCAAGGGGGTAGTCCAGGCCAAGGCATGACCCTCCAATAGGCCGATGATGAAGGCAACCTTACGCGCATCGGTGTTATATGTCTGTGGTTGCATGGTAAAGGCCAGCTCGCATAGGGCCAGAAACCCCCTAAATTGTCTTCGATCGCCTGTATATTTGGCAATCTTGGGCCCCTTGGGTTCGCGAGGCAAGTGGCCAGTGTGTTCCACCGGGGCCACTGCCTCCGCCTGAGGGGGGGGTGGCACCGCCGCTCCCCCCCCCCGCTTGTTGGTCCTTGAGGTCTTTTACCTCCATTGCTAAGGATTTGACAATCTGTGTAAGTTCCTGAACTTCTGCAGAAAGCTGCTCCATAGCCTGCAGTGTTCTCTGGAACTGCTTTCCACAGGAAGGTTTTGTATGCTGGTGATTCTGTGGGGAAGAGGGGGAAAGGAGTAGGGCAGTCGGGGGCTTTTTCAGGGAGGCCAACAGGGACACACACACCCGCCCACTTGAGCAGCAGAAGGCAGCAAGGCTCTATTTGGAAAACAAGCCCTCAGGTTGGAATAGGGCTACCAGGATGGTGAGTCCCCAGCCTGTATCATCATCGGGCATGGGGGCAATCACAGGCCTTAGTTGATGCACACTGCTCCCATTCACATGGGGAGATGGGCAGGGGTTGATGAAGTGAGACACTTGAGGACGGGGGAGGTGCAGAGGTCCCAGGGGTGGGAAGGCAGGAGGACAGGGCTCTTGCTCGGGGGACACACCCAGGCACCCGTGCTCCCCCAATGCAGATGGATGACGCACTCACCTTAATAATCCTTTGCACTGCACTCACCTCACACCCACTGCTCTCACTCTATTCAGTCACACTCAGTTGATCAGTAGTCACAAGGTTCGCAAGGCACAATAGGGGGCCAGTCTCACGGGCACACCAGGCTCCGATCACCAGCAATGTGCTAGTCCCAGCAGCAGCCTTTTATCCATTTCCCCCAGGGCATTGCTGGAGCCGCGTGGAGCGGCGTAACGGAGGGGGCGTGGCCGGTGACGGCATGGCCTGCATCTTGGCTCCTCCCCCTGGAATGTCGGCGCTCAGTCTGGGTGGCTTGCTGTGGCATTTGCTGGGTAGGGGCGTGTTTTGCAGGGGTTTCCTCGGGGGGATAAGGGCTATGGAGCCGGGGTCTGCGACGGGGGGTGTTGGGGGTGTAGGAGCCCCTGTTGCGGGGACGGGTGGTGTCGGGGGCTGGATGCTGTGACCGGCGGAACCCTGCCTCCTTACACCTACTGACTGAGTAAGAAGGCTTAAATCCCAGAAGGGGAAAGGGAGGGAAGCAAGTATGGCAAGCAGCTCAGACTTTCAGTAGGAAAGCTGAACAATGTAAGCTACCAATTGTGGAAGTTTAAAGTTGAAATGCTGCTGTCTAAAAATGATCTATGGGAGGTGATTACCATGAACAGACCAGCAGCAAATCACGAGAAATGGGATAAAAAGAACAGGTTAGCAAAGGCTACAATAAGTTTATTAGTAGAAGATGACCATCTAATCCATATAAGAAGTGAGACCACAGCAATAGGCATGTGGATTGCATTGCAAAACTTGCAGGAGAGAACTAGCCTGAATAGAAAACTGTTTCTGCTGAGGAAATTATACAAAATGAGGCTTGGCAAAGAAAGTGAAATGCAGGAGCATATAAATGCCATGTTGGTAGTAGTGGCACAGCTGCACAGCATTGGAGAAGATATAAAGGACAGCCATGTGGTAGCCCTACTCCTCTGCAGCCTGCCTGAATCTTACAGTGCCCTCATCAATGCCCAAGAGACAAGGCCAGAGGCTGAACTGAAGCTGGAATTTGTTAAAGGTAGACTTGCGGATGAATTTCAGCGCAGAAAGGAGAACCTGCAGAATAATCTAAAGCAGGGTAATGAGACTGCACTGAAAACCTCAGACAAAGCTCCTAAGAGGGAAACCAGAGTATGCTCCAGTTGCAAAAAGTAAGGACATTTAAAGAAAGACTGCTATATATGGAAAGCAGAACAGCAGAAACTGTCTCCACGAACACCTAAGCAGAGGACTAAAGTCACAAACAGCAACACAGTCGCTCAACGACTGAGTGGGTGCTTCAGAGCAATGCAAGACAGCTCATCCCAAAATTGGTGTGTAGACTCCGGGGCAACGAGCCACACGACTAGCGATAAAGGATTCTTCACAGGACTGGATCTGAGCAGTAAAGAGAGGATCTACTTTGTGGATGGGAGAAGCATCAACGCAGAAGGAATTGGACAAGGATTCCTGTAATGCAACCAGTCACAGGGAGGCACACAGACCATACCCATGAAAGATGTGCTCTATGTGCCCAACTTAGAAGGAGGACTCCTGTCCGTGAGGCACCTGGCAGCGAGGGGGCTCACCATGCATTTCCAGGGGGACGAATGCACAATTCAAAGTGTGACAAAAGTACTGGCCAGAGCCACTGCAGCTGAGCACCTGTATCGTCTGAGCACAACAAAAGAACAGGCAAATCTCACTGCGCACAAGCCACACAATGGCTGCATCCACCTGTGGCATAGACGCATGGGACAGACACCCAGACAGCATCATCAAGGAAATGCACAGACAGCAGTTGACCAAAGACCTTAAGGTATCAACGTGTCCCGTGATCATGAAATGGGACTGTTGCATCAAAGCCAAAGCCACGAGGGCTACGTTTCCTAAGAAGAGTCATAATAGAGCCACGAAACCTCTTGATCTTGTACACAGCAACGTCTGTGGCCCAATGAATGTTCCCACACCAGGAGGCAACTGATATATGGTAACTTTCATTGACAACTATTCAAGGTACACGATCACGTATGCCATAAAGAGTAAAGATGAAGTATTCAACAAACTTCAGGACTATGTGACCATGACGAGCAACAAGTTCCAGCGCAGACCAAAGACACGGCAGACTGACAACGGAGGTGAGTTCACAGGAAAGGAAGTAGATGACTTCTTGAGACTCCATGGAACTGAGCACCAAAAGACAATGCCATATACACCCAGGCAGAATGGAACGGCTGAAAGGAAAAACAGAACGCTAACCAAAATGGTTAGATGCATATTAAGAGACTCTGGACTACCAGAAAGATACTAGGGCAAAGCAGCAGTTACTGCTACCTACCTACAAAATTGGCTGTATTCTAGAACAGTGAGGAAAACTCCATACGAACTGTGGCATGGTCAAAAACCTAGTGTGGGCCACATCAGAGTATTTGGAAGAAAGACTTCCATATATATCCCAGAGGAGAAGTGTACCAAGCTGCAAAAACAGAGCAGTGGAAGGCGTCCTCGTAGGATACAGTGAGCATTCCAAAGCCTACTGGATCCTGGATCCATGCACAGACAGAAAACCATTAGTAACAGTGTGACCTTTGTGGAAAACTCAGGCAACTGTGTGATGGCTCTCCAAGGTCCAGGCAAAGGAGATCAACCAACTACAGACAAAACCACTGAAAGGGAGCAATCCTCTGAACAAATAATTGAAATCGGCACAAAGGTAACAGAAGTGCAGGAACAGACACAGTCGGCGCTGATGCTGATCCAAGGCAGTCGACGAGGTCTAACAAAGGTATTCCCCCCATTCGACTGTCCTACAATGTCAGCACCTGTAAATTGTCAGAGCCAGCATCCTGGGAGGACATCTTGCAGATGTCAGAAGGGGAAGCAGAAAAATGGGTGAGAGCGGCTGAAGAAGAAGTAAAGTCCATGCAGGACGTGACGTGGACACTTATTCCACTGCCCACAGAGAGAAATACTATAGGTTGTAAATGGACATTTAAAATAAAGTACAATGCACAGGGAAATATTGAATGGTACAAGGCCCGACTTGTTGCAAAAGGATACTCCCAGAAGTACAGAGAAGACTATGATGAAACATTTGCACCTGTGGTTAAGCACACTACAATCAGAACATTGTTAAGTATAGCTGCCAAAAGAGGAATGTAAGTCAAGCATATGGACGTGAAAACAGCAGTCCTAAATGGTGAGTTGAAGGAAGATATTTACATGGACCAACCACCGGAGCTTGCAGATGCTGAAAGGCCGGATCTTGTATGCAAACAACACAAAAGCATATATGGGCTTAAGCAGGCCGCCAGAGCGTGGAACACTAAAACAAACAAGGTGCTCATGAGGGAAAACTTTACCAGAAGCAAAACAGATCCCTGCTTATGCACAAAGAGACTAAGGGGCAGGTGGATCTTTGGATTAATTTAGGTCGACGATCTTATCATATGCTTTGAGCAAGAAGGGGACGAGTGTGAAACAATGAGAGCTCTAAATCAGGACTTTGATCCTAAAGGACCTGGGTAACATAACACACTACCTTGGAATACAAATTGAAAGAGATGATGGAAGCTATCTTCTTAACCAAAGACAGGCAATAGAAGAGATGATAGAAAGTTTCGGTATGGGGGGGTGCAAAGGCAGCAAATACCCCTATGGAAATCTGCTACCCAAAGGATATCAAAGAACTAAGCTTATTGCTGTCAGACAATAAGCAATACAGAAAGGCAATAGGAAAGCTCTTGTACATTGCCACAATCACAAGGCCTGACATTGCGTTGGCAATAGGTATACTGCGTAGACAAGTCTCAGCCCCAACCCAAAGGGATTGGAACGCAGTGAAGAGGGTCTTATGGTAGTGATGTGCAAACAGAACGCGGTTCGGATGTTCAGTTCGAAAACCGAGTTCGGGTTCGGTTGGGCAGAGTTCAGTTCAGCAGAACATTGATACCAATTTCAAAGATTTTATTTTCGGTATCGTTTGGCCCTGAGACACTTAAGTTTGTTATTTTTATGTCTTGCTATATTGTTAATGTTTGTTTTTAAAAAGTTATTATAAAAGTTATATCTGTTACCAGTTGAGTTTGACCTGTCCAATCTTTTACCCCTCTGTGCTGTTTCTGGCAGGTGGCAGTATCTCATTGTATGTTTGTATATACAGCTTGTCAGATCCCTACCTGACAGCAGCAGCACATGTAGCGTATTAGCCCCAAGATGTGCCAGCAAGGTCTCAACTGGCAGACAGCCCCCCAGGAGGACTGCTGGGGATCACATCAATAATGGGGGACACATTGGTGGCCCTGGAGGAACATCATGTCTCCAAAAATCAGGCCTGTGGAGTTTGGGGTGTGGTGATGGGCTCTGGCTGCTGCTGCATGCTGCCACTCCACTGGCACGGCCCCTACCACCTCTGCCACGTGCCCCATTGCCTGCCTTACGGGCACCAGACCGGCCTCTCCTACTTTCCTTCTCAATGTCTTCCAACCCAAAGAATGCACACAAAGTTTTTTTAACATATTTTTATTATGCGAAGCCAGTGGCCTGAGGAGAAAAGTGATGGTGATTGGGCAGGCTGGCTGCTACTACAAGCCTCTCCACCCCTGGTGCCAGGAAGTCTGCTCCTCAGCTGCCTCCCCCTCCCTGGGCCCTCCAGTCATGTTTTTCCGGCCCGAACTCATCCGAACTCACCCAAATGGTACCGAACTGTTCGGTCATTTTTGAGTCAATTCGGGTTCGGTTCAGAAGTTCAGTTCGGTCGTCTGAACAGACCAAGTTCTGTCCGAACTCCAAAACATCCGAACCATGTTCGCACATCCCTATCTTACGGTACCTGAAAGGGACTGTGCACCTCAAGCTATGGCTCCCAGCAACGTCCATGTCAGACCTGATTGGGTACGCGAACGTAGATTGGGCTGGAGACTATTTGGACAGAATATCTACCAGTGGGTACCCATGTCTGCTTGGTGGAGGACCCATCAGCTGGTGCAGTAGGAAACAAGCCTCTGTGACACTATCCTCGATAGAAGCAGAATATGTGGCAGCGGCACACGCCAACCAAGAAGTTACCTGGTTGCGACAGCTTCTGAATGATCTGGGGCAAAAATTGGACAGACCCACGCCGATCCTGGAAGACAACCAAGGATGTATAGCGCTGGCACAAACAGAAAGAATCAACCCCAGAACCAAGCACATTGATGTAAAATACCATTTCCTGAAAGACTCACAGGAACAAGGACTCAGATCTGCAATACTGTCCTACAGAGGATATGGCAGCAGATGTGTTCACAAAGCCACTAGCAGGGGAACGCCATCACAAGCCATTAAGAAGAATGAACCTAGTGGGTTTGACTAGTGACTGTTGAGAAGGGGTGTTGGATTGTGCAACAGTCAAGTAAAAAGCCCATTGCAAGCCCTGCAAGCTTAATATGGGGCTTGTCCAATAAGGGGAGGGTCAGGGGATGAAACAGGTTTTTTTCTCCTTGTCTCCTCTCTATGTCCTCATCTTGTCCCATGCAATCTGTACATTATGGAAGCATGTCTTCTGAGCGCTTAGTAAAGTTCTGTTTTAAAGAAATGTCTGCTGTGTGTTATTCAACAGAAAGTTAACTCTACAATAAATATCATCCCCTGTGATTATTCATCGTTTCTGTCTATCTTGTCACTTTCCAGAATTTTGTGTCACTTTTCCTGTTTCTGGGACTTTTCAAGAAGACTTTGCAGGACTTTAAAAATGCTGTAAAAGCATTGTAACATTTCCCTGGCACTTTTGTGCCTCCACAGTCCCCAGGGGAGTGCGTGGGGCACACATGGGGCTTGTGATTGGCCCTGTAGCAGCTCTGTTCAACTCATGAAAATTAACAACAAATGGTAAAACAGCAGAAAAGCTAGTAAGTTTCTGTCACGTAAATGAATGCATTATGACCGGTTTCCGATAGTATTTGCCATAATTTGTTGTTTCAGGCCTACTTGAAGGCCCTGGAACAGTACTTATTTTCTCCTTTTCTGGGGACCAGGTCAAGGGCGCTGCCAGAATATTTACTGAGGAGTGGGAGAAGAGCAGAGGATTGGGTCACATCAGAGCAGTCAGTATGTTGCAGAATGACAGACATGCTTTGGGACTATGGGTAATTTCAGAAGTGACGCATTCCAATTCACCACAGTGAATCCCACCCTACTGTGAATGGATTCATCGCGGGCTGTGGTGATGCGTGCAGCCCCAACAGAAGTGACAGGATCATGACCACCGCCCGGAGGCAATCAGAGAACACATGGGTCAGGTGGAACACAACAGACATGCAGTGGAGACGTGGACCGTGGTTTGAGCCCCAGAATGCACCGCGTCTGGGATCAATTCCTTCCACCACGACTGCGGGTTTCCGTTCAGAAGTTACTTTTCATTCACCCCTGCCGTGGTGACCATTCACCACACTTCTGGACCTCTTCCCGCCCCGACGTCACAAAGCGTGGTTAGCTTCATCCCGGGCCGCGTTTGACTGTGGTGAACATCTGGATGCGAGAAAACAGACATGCACGGCGCTTTCACCACCGCCCCCCCCCCCGTTTGACTGAGGTTG
>QEPC01007489.1:2297500-2314155 GCA_003113815.1 Sphenodon punctatus | reverse complement strand
CATTGGTTTCAATGGGGACACAGCGCCCCATTGAAACCAATGCAATAAATCCGGTACCGGTATACCGGATTTAAACCGGGAATCCGGTTTTCGGGAAACCGGTAACCGGTAAATCCGGTAGCCGGTATTGGACCCGGGGTCCCACCCCTACTGGCTACACAAGTCCTGACCAACACAGATGGGTTGTCTGGGGGAGGATATGGTATGTGTAAGCAAGATTGTCCATTGCTCAATGTCGTCTTTCACTGAATGACAAATTTGGCACCCATTTGTGTCTAGTGCAGCCTTTTGGCATGCAACTTTTGTGGAGCTATCAGAGCAGTGGGCATGCACATACATTTGGTAGCACAACAGAAGTTCACATGTTGCTACTCATCCCGTTACTGTGGAGATGGATAACATGTAGAATCACCCTGGTCTTCTATTGACTGAAGGAAAATACCTGTATGCATTTACCAGCCCTTATTGATTAAAGCTTCATATCCCAACAAGGTAGGGAGTCTGGCAATTTTCATTCCAGGTTTGCCAACCCCAAGTCACTTGTGATTTTAATGAAAATCTTGTGATTTGGAGTAGGGTGGAGAGTTCTGTTCCCATTACTATAGAATCTTCCCCTGGGGGCTCATCAAAGCCTGAATATTATTCGTAGACAGTGTAACATGTTACTGTTTGGCCAAGCATTTGGAAGGTGGGGCTAAAAGGAGTGGGAATAAATGTTTTCAGAATAGACCTATGTATTTTTATTTTTATATGTTTTAATAGGTTGTTATTGGCCTAAGATTTTGGAAAAGGCAGGATATAAAATTTAAATAAATAAAATTCAGAGAGATTGTGTGGTTGCCATTTTGGTCCCAAGTGACAGAGAAGAAAGCAAAGTGATTTAAATTATATCTTTTATTGGACCAACTGCTGTTGGTGGAAATAAGAAAGCTTTTGGGCCACACAACAACAGAGGTCCTGTGTGGCCCAAAAGCTTGCTTATTTCCACCAACAGCAGTTGGTCTAATAAAAGATATCATTCAAACGACTTTGCTTCCTTCTAAATAAAATTCAAAAGACTCAATAAAACCATGAGAATTCTGGCTCTCTGTAAAAAAATTAAGCTATCTTGCCTTCATGGTTGCGGAGAGAAGCTTTAAAATAAGACTGCAACCTGTACCCAAAAGTCTCGAGAGGAAGATGACAAACAACACCCCCACCACCACTTAAACATTTTTAAAAGCAGGGATGACGAACCTCCAGCCTGTGAGCCAAGCAAGGCCCCATCCCCCTTCAGATCTCATCTGCAGTGGCTCCACCATGGCTGCTATTGATGCGACTCACTGTTATGGTGTGCTGGCCTGGGGTACTTTGGGGGGAGAGGGGGGTTCTGCTGTTTCCTGCTAGCATTCAAGTCCCTGCTACAAAGAGGTTGGGGTTGGAGATCTTATGGCATACAGACCAGGAGGCCCCTTCCAACTCTAAGATTCTATGAGACCTAAGAAAGAGTCAGGTTTGTTCCCATTTTTTCTGAGTGATCTTTCTCAATATTACACATGAAATTAGTTTGACATGGTATCCAAGGGCAGTTGCCAGGGTAACAATGAGGAGACACTAAAAAGATACGGGCTCTTCAGCTTAGAGCATGTTATATGGAAGCATAGAAGGTCACAAACAGTGTAGAGAGAAATGAAAAGGCAATTGCTGTTTACTCCTTTCTTGCCATATAAGATACAGGGGATGCTTGATGTAATCATCAGGTGGAAATTTAAAAACCAAACAAAAAGGCAATACATTTTTCATACATTGCATAATTAACCTGTGCAAAGTGATTCACAGAGAAAAATAATCCTAATACATAATGCTAGATTCTAAATTAGGGGTTACCACTCAGGAAAATTACCTTGGAGTCATTTGGTTAGAGCTGTAAGAGGGTGCCCACAAAAAATGGATAACCTGTTGACTGATACACAAATTTATTTAATATTTTTAATATCCCACCCCTCCTGCCTCAGGCAGGATATCAAAAGGATATAAATCAATAAAAACATTATAGTAAAAATATAAATAAAATAACCCATCTTCCCCCCAACCTACCTGTCTCCTTCTCCAAAAGCCTGGTGGAACAATAAGGTCTTACATAGCCGCCGGAAGGTGAGCAAATCCAGGCAGAGGTGGGCCTCCTCTGGGAGGGAGCTCCATAGTAGTGGCACAGCCACCAAGAACGCCCTCCTCATGGTGGCCATCCGCCAACGATGTGGAACTTCAAGGAGAGCACTCCCTGTAGACAGTAGAGGCTAGCTTAGGGCCCGGGGAATGAGGCGGTCCTTCAGATAAGTGGGTCCCAGGCCCTGTAAGGATTTAAAGGTTAAAACCAGCACCTTGACTTGGGCCTGGAAAACTATTGGCAGCCAGTGAAGTTCACAGAGGACTGGAGTTGTATGCTCATGCCGGCCCAGCTCCATAAGGAGACGGGCCACCACATTCTGCACTAGCTGCAGCCTCTGGACCCAGTAATGATTTGGTACAATTTGGTACCCAATAGTGACCTAACTGAGTACCTGATGTCCCAAAATGTTGATTTCTGGTCCTGGAATGTCTACTTCTGGTACCAATTTTTCAACGTTTTTGTTGATAGACTGGTTCCTGACATCAATTTGTCAGGTTTCCATTACGTTTTGACTATTTTTAGACAACTTTTGATCCCGGAAAATTACTTCCTGTTCCAATTTTTTTCTTATTCCCCCTCTCCCCCCCCCCCCCAATTTTTTTTTCCTTTTTCAAACACTCATCACTTTTCCATCCTGGAAAAACAACCTTTCAGTACTGTAAAGTCAACTTCAGGTTTTGGGAAAGTACTTTCGGTCACTTTATTTTTTATTTTCATTCTGATTTTCTGACTCTGTATACTGACTGGTTTACCAATATACCAGTTGGGAATTAGAAAATTGAAAAATTGGTATTGGAAATGCTTGGGCTTTGGGGTAGCATCTAGCTATCGCTGGCACACCTTATCTAGCCCCTGTCCTGACCCTGCTGCCACTGCATTGGGGTCTGATCCTGTAAACATTTGCAGGCATTAGGACCCTGACACTAAATGAACCATTGGCATGCTACTTTTTATTATTGTCATGAAAAAAAAAATATGAACAGAAAAAAGAAAGGGGAGAGGATGCCATAGCATTCCTCTCTGTTGATATCCCCACTCTCATCCTTGGTGACTTCAACATTCATGTTGATGACCCATCTCAGCCTTTAGTCTCTCGCTTCCTCTCCCTAGCCTCCTCCTTCAACCTCCACCTTTGGACCAACTCCCCCACCCATACTAATGGCCATTCTCTTGATCTTGTCTTTAGAAACTGCTCTGTCGCTGATCTCTCCTTCGATCCTCATCCTATATCAGACCACTTCCTTGCCTCTTTTAACATTTCCCACTGTCCCCCCTCCTCTTCCCCTTCTCTACGCCCCTTCCGTGACCTTCAAGCTATTGATCCCCTGGACTTTGCCTCCTCTCTCTCCCCCCTTCTTCCTACAGTCTTCTCTTCCTCCTCCCCTGACTCCGCTGTCTCTGCTCTCAACGCCTCTCTCTCCTCCACACTTGACTCCCATGCCCCTCTCTCTTCCCGCCCTGCCTTCTCCCACAACCCCCGTCCTTGGCTCACCCCTAGTATCCGCCACCTCCGTTCTTGCACTCGTGCTGCTGAACGACTCTGGCGCAAATCCCATTCTCACGCTGACTTCCTTCACTTCAAATTCTGTCTCTCCACCCTTACTTCTGCTATCTCCCTTGCTAGACAACACTACTATGCCTCCCGCATTGAGTCCTGTTCTCGGGACCCTCGCCGCCTGTTCTCTACCTTTGACTCCCTCCTCAAGCCTCCCTGTCCTCCCCCTCCTTCTTCCCTTTCTGCTCAGGATCTTGCCTCCTTCTTCACCTCCAAGATAGACAAGATCCGCCTCGACATCGCTTCCCACTCCTCTCTTCCCACTCCCACCCCTCTCCCTCCTCCCCCTCCTTCTCTCATGTCCTCCTTCTCCCCTGCCTCCCTTAAGGAAATCTCCTCTCTGCTCTCCTCCTCCAACCCTTCCACTTGCCCCCTTGATCCCATTCCTTCCCGCCTCCTCACCTCCATTACTCCCACTGTCGCCCCTTCCTTCCTGCACATCATCAACCTCTCCCTCTCTACTGGCTCTTTCCCTTCTGCCTTCAAACATGCCACAGTCTCTCCTATTCTCAAAAAGTCCACTCTTGACCCCTCTGACCCTTCTAGCTATCGTCCTGTCTCACTCCTTCCTTTTGCTTCCAAGCTGCTTGAACGTGTTGTCTACTCCCGCTGCCTTGACTTCCTATCCTCCAACTCCTCCCTTGACCCCCTCCAATCTGGCTTCCGCCCCCTTCATTCTACTGAAACTGCTCTCGCTAAGATCACCAACGATCTTCTGGTGGCTAAATCTAAACGTCTCTATTCCATTCTTGTCCTCCTTGATCTCTCTGCTGCCTTCGATACTGTTGACCACTCACTCTTGCTGGATTCCCTTCACTCCCTTGGCTTTTGTGGCTCTGTCCATAACTGGTTCTCCTCCTACCTCTCTGACCGCTCCTTTAATGTGTCTCTCTCCAACTCCGCCTCCTCCTCCTTCCCCCTCTCAGTTGGTGTTCCTCAAGGCTCTGTTCTTGGCCCTCTCCTCTTCTCGATCTATACCTCATCCTTAGGCAAACTCATTGCCTCCCATGGCTTCCAATACCACCTCTATGCTGATGACACTCAACTCTATCTCTCTACTCCCTCTCTCTCTCCCTCTGTTCAAGCTCGTCTCATCAACTGTCTCTCTGACATCTCTACCTGGATGTCTCAACGTCAACTCAAACTCAACATGGCTAAAACTGAACTCCTTATCTTCCCCCCTCATCCTTCCTCTCCTTCCTCACTGTCAATAACTATTGATGGAGTCACCATCCTGCCTGTCCCCCAAGCCCGTAGCCTAGGCTTCATCTTTGACTCAGCCCTTTCTTTTAAACCCTACATTGACTCTGTTGCTAAATCCTGTCGCTTCTCCCTCCATAACATTGCTAAGATTCGCCCTTTTCTCTCTGTCTCGTCTGCCAAAACTCTTGTTCATGCTCTGGTCATCTCTCGCCTCGATTACTGTAACCTCCTTCTCACTGGCCTTCCCCGGTCTCACCTTTCTCCCCTCATCTCTGTCCAAAACTCTGCTGCCAGGGTCATCTACCTCGCCAGTCGCTTCGACCATGTGCAGCCCCTCCTCTCTTCGCTTCACTGGCTTCCCCTTCCTGAACGAATCCTGCACAAGCTCCTAGTCTTCACCTATAAAGCTCTTCACAACCTTGCTCCCCCCTACCTCTCTGCACTTATCGCCCTCCATACTCCAGCCCGTGCACTTCGCTCCTCCTCTGTCCCTTCTCTCACCCTTCCACGCCTTCCCTGCTCCCCTAAGCGCCTTCGTCCCTTCTCACTTGCTGCCCCCCATGCCTGGAACTCCCTCCCTGTCCACATCCGCCTTGCCCCCTCCCTTCATACCTTCAAATCTCTCCTTAAAACTCACCTCTTTCGCTCTGCTCTGTCTGACTCTTTATCCTGCTGAGCCACTATTCCTATACCTACGATCGGTTTACCCTTATCCTTGCAACATGGACCTGCCTGCTGTCATTCTCATCGTAACCAAGCCAAGTACGTGCACTTGAGACCTCGCATCTTCATGAATGTTAGACCCCTTGTCTCTCCCTCTGTTCCCCTTCCTAAGTCTCTCCCCCAGCTCCTGTCTGTTTTATTACTTTGTAAAGTGCCAGGTACACTGCTGGCACTATATAAATGTTTGATAATAATAATAATAATACTCAGGATGCTTCATTTTAAAACAATACTATAGCAAATTCTGTTGCAGGCACTTTTGCTATAGAGTTGGTCCTCTTATGGTGTGGAGATATATTTACAACAAAAAGACAATCATTAAAAAAGAACCTTCCTCCCACCAGTAGCAACAAGCACATAAAAGGGGACACTATGGTAGGTAGGGACCATGGGAGTAAAGCGTGAGCTGATCAAATATGCATATTACACAAGGCTACTCAAGATATTTAAAACCTGAGCAGATTGTGAAGAATTGCAGGAGGATCTTGCAAGACTGGGTGACTGGGCATCCAAATAGCAGATTAAATTTGATGTGGACAGGTGCAAAGTCATGCACATAGGGAAAAATAACCCAAGTTATATGTATACAGTGCTGGGTTCTAAATTAGGAGTTACCACTCAGGAAAAGGATCTTGGAGCCATTGTGAACAATACATTGAAACCCTCAGCTCTGTGTATGGTGGCAATCAAAAAAGCAAACAGAATGTTAGGATATTTTCAGTTTTATTCTCTATCCCTTTCTGAATGATTCCTAACACCTCCATATACATCTATGGTACAACTGTAGCTGGAGTATCATGTGCAGTTCTGGTCACCCCATCTCAAAAATGACAGTCAAACTAGAAAAGGTACAGAGAAAGACAAAAATAATAATAATGCTGACGGGTATGGAACAGCTCCCATATGAAGAAAGGCTTGATAGGTTACGGTTCTTCAGCTCGGAGAAGAGATGACAGGGGATCATGAGTGGTATGGAACACAAATATAGGGAACAGTTATTTACTCTTGCTAACAGTATTAGAACAAGGGGACACTCCATGAAATTAACTGGCAGCAGATTTAAAACAAATAAGAGAAAGAATTTTTTCACTCAGCGAGCAATTAACTTGTGGAATTTACTGCCAGAGAAAGTGGTCAAGGCTGGTAGTGTATCTAGTTTTAAAACAGGATTGGATAAGTTCTTGGAGGTCTATTAATAGTTATTAGCCAAGTAGGTTTGGGGGACATAACCTCTTACTGTTGGGGCCTGGAACAACAGGAAATGGACTGCCCATTGTGACCGGTTGTGTACTTCTCCCAAGAAACAGAGATTGGCCACTGTTGGAGACAGGATGCTGGGCTTGATGGACCATTGGTATGACCCAGTATGGCACTATTTATGTTCTTATGACTCCTATAGGATGGGTTAATACTGATTTTGATTTACACTTCAGTTGATCATATATTCATAGAGTAGATTCAGTGGTGTAGCTAGTTTGGAATGGGTCCAGGTGCAAGAAATGGACTTGCCCCGCCATCATCAGCCTCTCCCTTGCCCAACACCACCTGTCCTTTTTCATCCCCCCAGCACATCTCCTCCCTCCGCTTTCTGCACTTGAGCTCTGGAGGCTGCAGCTGCACTGCCTGTCTTGTGTCGCCATCATCACCACTGGTGCTTGCTCAGTCCTGTACTGGCTGCCAGGTGGGTCCCATGTGCACTGCAGGTGCTTCCATGTCTACTCATCTGAGTCATCGCCCAACCCCGTTGCAACAGGACAGGATTTGTCCACCCCCCAGCTGGGGCTCTGTTCCCTCCCCCCCCCACCTCCCCTAGCTTGGACCCAGGAACAAATGTCCCTCCTGCCCCTATGACAGCTGCACCCCAACTAGATCCAAATTCCTTCATCACTACCTCATACTTTAATAGGATATTTTCATCTTTCTTGATGTAACCAATCTTCTTTCACAAAAAAACAGTGTAAAAGAATCAGATGCTTATTCCTCAGTGGTTAAGGCTGCTTTTAAACGAGGGCACGCGGAAGCGCCTCCCAAACGCAGCATTAAAGGAAAGCCGCCAGAAGTGACGTTCTCCCCATTGCTGCTGGCGGCGGCGGCTGGAGACACGGGGCTTTGCAGCGGCGCGTTCTTAAGCCTAATAATTGAAGTCTTAAGAACGCGCCTCTGCAAAGCCCTGTGTCTCCAGCCGCCACCGCTGGCAACGGGGAGAACGTCACTTCCGGCGGCTTTCCTTTAATGCGGCGTTTGGGAGGCGCTTCAGCGCGCCCTCGTTTAAAAGCAGTGTGAGATACAAAAATAGTTTCACTTGGAAAACTCACACAGTTTAAGTTTTAGAACATTTATTGTGGCCTTGAAAGATCTATAATTTAGATTCAATAAGAAAGCCACTTTGTGCAATTTAAATAGCAATTGATCACTAAAAACATCTATTGGCATTTCACAAGTTCAGCAGTTAATAGAGAAAGACAGCAGCTTATTACAAGGTTAGTAAATTTAATAAATTGGAGACTAATTAACTTTTGGCACTGGATATATTCTTTTTAGGTTTAATATAGCAGGAACTTTATTTGATTACAAACTCACAATTACAGATAAAAATGCGCTCTAGATACACAGCTAATCTATCAGCACAGCTGTTAAACATCAATAAAATTATACTGAGGGTGGTTTTAGACAAGCACCAAATATTACGGATTAGTGCTTATAGCGCATTGAAACTGTTCTTATTTTAATCCGGATTTAATGTTTAGACATGTGTTATCGCAGATTTAGAATTAAACCACTTTTAATGATTTCACGAGCAGAAATATAGATTAAAGCACTATTTAAATCCTCATTAACTATTTAAACATTAAACACACATTTTATTCCATGAGTTTGTGAAACCGGTTTCATAAATCCCTGATGTCGGGGGTTTATGAAACCAATTTTACATCTTGAAAATTCCACCTTAAATGTGCATTAGATTTCTCTAATCCGCATTACTTGTCTCGTCTAAAAACACTCTTAGTGATCAAATGATATTTGCCAAATCAACTAGCCTCAATATGCTATTGATAAACAACCCAGTAATAAACTCCAGTGATAAACAACTCCTCCAGTGATAAACAACCCAAAGTCATGGATACAAAATTTCAGCCTCAGTTGATGCACAAATCTCCAGACAGTTCAACTAACTTTTGTTAACTTTCATAAAAGTGAGAATCACAGGGCTGGAAGGAACATCAAGGGTCATCTAGCCTGCTGGCCCTCACTTAACAGGGCCATTAGGGCCCATGGTCTGGGCCTTATGGTTGGGGGGGGGGGGGGGGACTGGAAAATTCTAATGTTAGCCTGATCCAAGGTAGGTTGCCCTATAAAAGCACAGTTGAGAGTCTAGTCCACTGGTTCAGTGGAGTTACTGAGGTACATCATATCAGCAAAATATTAGACAGCTAGTTCTCCATTATGTAGGACTGTTCACCAACATCAAATCTGTTGTACAAGTGTCAAACCTGAAATTTTACCATTGCAGTGTATCACTCCCAAAGTGTTTGCGGGTTGTGACCCTGAGCTGAATGCCACCCTGGGAAACCGCAGCTCTGGCTCATTGGATAGGGTTATTGGCTAAGTGGCAAAGAAAGGACCTGATGGCAGGTCGGGGAAATGAGGCTAAAGATGCTTGAGATGAGAACTCAAAAAGTAAACAAGTAGGTAAGAGGTTTGGAAGTTCAAGGAAGGAGCTTGCCTACAGCCAGGTTACACTGGAACTAGCTGGTTAAGATGGCCAGGGCGCACACACATGGGACTGAGACAGGCCAAGGAATGGAAGTCCAAGAAAAGGGAGACCAAGACTGGTGCTGATTTGTACAGGTACATTAAAATGAATTGAAGCCACCATGGACTGTTGAAGGCATGAGATAAGTCTATTTGAGTTGATCTGGAGTAAGGCAGTGGGGTTCAAATCAAAGACTTAAGAGTTCCTCATCTAGGACTGAAACTTGATCTCAAATTTTTCTCAATTCTCGCCAAGAATCATGGTTCTCAACTCATTTTAGTGAGAATTGGTAATCAAGAAACCTCCCAGTTTGACACTTTCTTGGTGAAGAATATTCTCAATTTACCATTTACAGTGATTACTATTTACTCTGATTTACCATATACCAATTTACCATGTGTCACTTACTGTGTGTACTTTGTTCAATCCAGAAACGTGCATCTGCAAAGTAGCTGCCCTTTTCTAAAATGACAGCAATACTGTCAACACTATCTTGGAAGAGAACTGCACATGCACTGCTGTGACCATTTTGTGCATGTGCATTACCGTGATGAACACAGTAACGGTACACGATACATGGTAATTCACAGTAAATCACAGTAAACGGTAAATTAAGAAAGTTCTCGACCAATTCTCAATTCTTACAAGATTTTCACAAGAAAAAAAATTATTCTTTCAGTCCTGGCCTCATAATTTATTTATTTATTATTTAATCACATTTATACCCCGCTTTTCTGCCACAGCACTCAAAGTGGCTTATACAATACAAAATAAAACATCTATAAAAACCAAAATTCCATTTTTAAAACATATACATTAAAACAACACAAAAATATACTATTATATAAACCAATTCAGCAGCATAAAACCAACCCTGGGCAGGAGCAATAATCAACCTCCCCCCTCCATGCCCATCCCCTCTGCCAAAAGCCTGGCAGAACAGCCAGGTCTTACACTTATCACTAAAGGTCAGGAGATCTGGGGCTAGTCGAGTTTCCTCCAGGAGAGAGTTCCAGGGCTTCAGCGCAGCCACCGAGAATGCTCTATTTACAGTGATATATAAATACTGTGCTATATAAAATGCTACGTGTGCAAGTTGCTTTATAATCACTAGGGTCCCAATCCAGAAAGGACTTATGCCAGAGTAGCCCAATAAACTTCAGTGGGACTACTCAGCGTAAGTGGTTTGTGGATTAATCCTAACATCCCTGTGAGGCAGGTTGGTGAGCATTGTTATTCCTGTTTTACAGATGGAACCAAAGCTAAGACATAGTGATGTGCCCAAGGTCAATAGCGAGATCCTAGCGAGATCTGAAAATAGAAGGAAAACAGGGCTTGGGATCGGCCTCACTGTAACCATAGGAGGCCCCATGCATGGGCCCATATAAAGCCCACAGAGTCCCCCAATATATGGTGTTTATGAATAAACTTGAAATAGCAACATGATGTTGAGTAGCATGACTATAAAATAGGGGCTCAAAGGAGCCAGTGGGGAGCCCCGTCCTGTAGAGGGCCTGTGGCAATTTATGAGGGGTGTCACCATAGGGGAAACATGAGTAAACTAGAAATAATGATATATGCATAAAATATGGTTCTGCAGGGCCTAAAATTCAGGGAGCCCTAGCCCCTGAACATTAGTTGCAGTAACATTTCCTTTTTCTAATTATTGAGTCTGTGTATCTCTATCAAATATTCATATGTTTATTTATTTTATAATTTACCCCACCCCTCCTGCCTCTGGCAGCTCAGAGCAGCTTACATCATGAAAACAGTAAAATACATATCAAAATACAACAAACAGTATAAACAGGCCAATAAGAACCATAAAACAATTCAGACAGTGTGCAAACACGAAATCCCACCCCACCTTCAACCATCCCCCCAGCTTGAAATGCCTGGCGGAACAGTCATGTCTTACATTGACGTCGGAACGCGAGTGATCTGGGCTGAGGCCGGGAGCAAGTTCCACAGCACTGGGGTGGCCGCTGAGAACACCTGCCTGATGTTCCCCATCCGTCTATAGCGAGGAACCTCCAGGAGGATGTCCCCCTGATGATCGCAGGAGCCGCATAGGGGCCCAGGAAGTGAGATGGTCCCGGAGATAGCTAGGACCCAGGCCGTGAAGGAGGAGGCCCCACTAGTTTACCACTGGCTTGCAGTGACTTGTCTGGTAATGGCATAATCTCAATAGCTTCCTAGTCACCAACCACACAGTCACCCAGGATAGGCAGGACCTGCATTTCCAAAGTTGAAACAAACTCAGGAGCTGGTTAGGCCTTTGCACATCACAGTGAGCCAACAGCAAAGGGCAAAACTCTAGTAATTTTGTTTATGGTCCGAGCATGCATTCAGACCTCACGCAAATGGGGTAGTACTATACATACTGTATGTGCCATTTGGAGAAGGCTTCACTCAGACAGCTGTATACAATTATCCCTGGCAAATTCCCATTCATCATTTAGGCTGCAGTGCTAAAACAGCTTACTCACACGTGGTCCAACAGCAATTAGATTGCTGTCTTTTTATTTAATTACAATATTTTAAACCCGCCTCTCCAAACTATAGTAGCTCAAGGCAGCTTACAAGTATAAAATATTTTTAAAACATACAAAATATTTTTAAAAAACAATCACTACTAAATAATCAAGCAAAATATCAAAAGGGGGTGCCACAGAATAAAAACAAAAACCTCTCCCCCCACCCTACCCTCCCATCCAATCACCCTCACCAAATGCCCAGCGGAACAACCAAGTCTTACAATAACAATGAAAAAAGGCGAGGCCTGGGGCCACCCCCAGAAGGGAGTTCCACAGCCTAGGCACGGCCACTGAGAATGCCCTCTTCATAGTCGTCCCCCGGACAACCTGGGGGACATCAAGAAGGGCGCGCTTGGTGGACTGCTGGGGCCAATCCAGAACACAGTAGGGATGGGTGAACAGAACTGAGTTCGGAAATTCAGTTCGGTTCAAAAATAGAGTTTGGTTCAGTCCACCGTACTGGTCGAGTTTGGTCCGAACTCTGAACTTCCAAACCACGTTTGCCCATCCCTAGAACACGGAGGGTGAGGCGGTTTTGCAGATGGTTCTTACCTATAAAGCCCTTAACAGGTTGGGTCCAGACAAACACCTTGAATTGGGCCAGGAAGACTATAGTCAGCCAGTGCAGAGCATGAAGCAGTGGTGTAATGTGCTCAAGGCAGCCCGTCCCCATAAGAAGGTGGGCCACTGCTTTGTACACCAGCTGCAGTCTCCGCACCATCACCAAGGGAAGCCCCACATAGAGCGCATTGCAATAGTCTAGTCTCAAGTTAATGAAAACATGGATGATGGTGGCCAGGTCGGAGTCTGAGACATAGGGCCAAAGCCGACACACCGGGTGTAATTGGCAAAATGCACCTCTCACCACAGCCCCCACCTGACTATCCAGGAGGAGCTGGGGGTCAAGGACCACTTCCAGACTCCAAACCTGGGAAACCAGCGGGGGGCAAACCCCATCAGAGAGGAGGGACACCACACCCACTGCTTTACCCACTAGCATTACCTCCGTCTTGTCAGAATTCAGCTTCAGTTGGCTAACCCTCATCCAGTCCCCCACAGCAACCAGACACCGGGTAAGCACAGAGACTGATAGGTCTGGGTCGGATAAAAAAAGAGAGGTAGAGCTGGGTGTCATCAGCATACTGATGGCACCGCACCCCGTTATGCCTCACGACCTCACCCAATTGCTGCATATACATGTTGAACAGGAGAGGGAACAGAATAGAACCTTGCGGGACTCCACACATGGGGTCCCAGGGAACTGACGAGCAGTCCCCGAGCACTACTCGCTGAGTTCTCCTGGCCAGGAAAGAATGGAACCATTCAAGAACGATCCTGCCCACCCCAGCCCTGTCCTGCAAGCGGGCCACCAACATCTCATGGTCAACAGTATCAAATGCAGCCGACAGCTCTAACAAAACCAGGGTCAATCGACCCTGGTCCAATTCTCGGCTCAGGTTGTTGACCAAAGCCACAAGCGCAGTCTCAGTGCATAGTTGAGCTCACACATCTTGCCGGGGGGGGGGCGGGGATTCACACTGCCAGCCACAGCCCCTCTATGGCAGGGGAGAGGGTATGGGTGTTTTTAAACAGGACAGGTCCACACATGGCCCTCTAACCAACAATGCATCCTTGTGAAGGTGGTACGTGGGGTTTACACTCCTGTGAACCATATAGCAGCTACCCATGGCCCCGCATGGAGCAGCTCTGAAAAATTGGGAGTGCTCCGTGAAGGGCCAGCCACATGTGTGAAACATGTTTGACACATTTCTTTCACCTTCCTCATTTTGACTGGGTAATGTACAATTAGGCACCAACCAAAATATATAGCGAGAATGAATGAAAAAAGAAAGGTAGAAATGGAAACACAAGAAAGTTATTGCTGAAAAGTAGGAGCTCTACTTTTGCAAACTTTTCCCTCTATACCCGTATCTTCATGAAAGTCTGGCACAGCCACAAACACATCTCTAATGATTCCCATCTGTGACCTAATCTGTAATAACAAGATGACAGATATCATTATGCAGTGTAATTTTCCATCAAATGCTCTGCTTAGACTTTGAAATCAAACCCATCAAGGCATATGGTTTCTCACTACTGCCCCACCCCCCCCAAAAAAAAGGAAAAAAAAGAGACAAATTTGTCATGTCTTGCTGTGGGGAAGAATACATTTCTCATGAAGCAAAACCAGGTTGAGGGGGAAAAAACTAAAGCCTAACTCCCACCTCCCCTATGGTTTGCACATACAGTTGGTTGAATTAATCACCCTAAATTATTTATCAGATAAACTTTTGATGTCTCTTAAAAATCATTATTCTTAATTTTGCCATTCAACGAACTCAGTCAAAATATGCTTAATAAAGATTCATTCAGCAGGTCCCCCCATGATCCTTCCCTCCACCAATTACTGAATAATTTATTCACAAATATAGGTTTAAATTTTGCAAATCAGCTTTCTTTCAAGCATAAGAATATAAGTGCCATACTGGGTCAAACCAATGGTCCATCTAGCCCAGCAGCATCCTGTCTCTGACACTGGCCAATCACAGTGGCTTGGGAGAAGCACCCAACAGGTNCAATTCTTACAAGATTTTCACAAGAAAAAAAATTATTCTTTCAGTCCTGGCCTCATAATTTATTTATTTATTATTTAATCACATTTATACCCCGCTTTTCTGCCACAGCACTCAAAGTGGCTTATACAATACAAAATAAAACATCTATAAAAACCAAAATTCCATTTTTAAAACATATACATTAAAACAACACAAAAATATACTATTATATAAACCAATTCAGCAGCATAAAACCAACCCTGGGCAGGAGCAATAATCAACCTCCCCCCTCCATGCCCATCCCCTCTGCCAAAAGCCTGGCAGAACAGCCAGGTCTTACACTTATCACTAAAGGTCAGGAGATCTGGGGCTAGTCGAGTTTCCTCCAGGAGAGAGTTCCAGGGCTTCAGCGCAGCCACCGAGAATGCTCTATTTACAGTGATATATAAATACTGTGCTATATAAAATGCTACGTGTGCAAGTTGCTTTATAATCACTAGGGTCCCAATCCAGAAAGGACTTATGCCAGAGTAGCCCAATAAACTTCAGTGGGACTACTCAGCGTAAGTGGTTTGTGGATTAATCCTAACATCCCTGTGAGGCAGGTTGGTGAGCATTGTTATTCCTGTTTTACAGATGGAACCAAAGCTAAGACATAGTGATGTGCCCAAGGTCAATAGCGAGATCCTAGCGAGATCTGAAAATAGAAGGAAAACAGGGCTTGGGATCGGCCTCACTGTAACCATAGGAGGCCCCATGCATGGGCCCATATAAAGCCCACAGAGTCCCCCAATATATGGTGTTTATGAATAAACTTGAAATAGCAACATGATGTTGAGTAGCATGACTATAAAATAGGGGCTCAAAGGAGCCAGTGGGGAGCCCCGTCCTGTAGAGGGCCTGTGGCAATTTATGAGGGGTGTCACCATAGGGGAAACATGAGTAAACTAGAAATAATGATATATGCATAAAATATGGTTCTGCAGGGCCTAAAATTCAGGGAGCCCTAGCCCCTGAACATTAGTTGCAGTAACATTTCCTTTTTCTAATTATTGAGTCTGTGTATCTCTATCAAATATTCATATGTTTATTTATTTTATAATTTACCCCACCCCTCCTGCCTCTGGCAGCTCAGAGCAGCTTACATCATGAAAACAGTAAAATACATATCAAAATACAACAAACAGTATAAACAGGCCAATAAGAACCATAAAACAATTCAGACAGTGTGCAAACACGAAATCCCACCCCACCTTCAACCATCCCCCCAGCTTGAAATGCCTGGCGGAACAGTCATGTCTTACATTGACGTCGGAACGCGAGTGATCTGGGCTGAGGCCGGGAGCAAGTTCCACAGCACTGGGGTGGCCGCTGAGAACACCTGCCTGATGTTCCCCATCCGTCTATAGCGAGGAACCTCCAGGAGGATGTCCCCCTGATGATCGCAGGAGCCGCATAGGGGCCCAGGAAGTGAGATGGTCCCGGAGATAGCTAGGACCCAGGCCGTGAAGGAGGAGGCCCCACTAGTTTACCACTGGCTTGCAGTGACTTGTCTGGTAATGGCATAATCTCAATAGCTTCCTAGTCACCAACCACACAGTCACCCAGGATAGGCAGGACCTGCATTTCCAAAGTTGAAACAAACTCAGGAGCTGGTTAGGCCTTTGCACATCACAGTGAGCCAACAGCAAAGGGCAAAACTCTAGTAATTTTGTTTATGGTCCGAGCATGCATTCAGACCTCACGCAAATGGGGTAGTACTATACATACTGTATGTGCCATTTGGAGAAGGCTTCACTCAGACAGCTGTATACAATTATCCCTGGCAAATTCCCATTCATCATTTAGGCTGCAGTGCTAAAACAGCTTACTCACACGTGGTCCAACAGCAATTAGATTGCTGTCTTTTTATTTAATTACAATATTTTAAACCCGCCTCTCCAAACTATAGTAGCTCAAGGCAGCTTACAAGTATAAAATATTTTTAAAACATACAAAATATTTTTAAAAAACAATCACTACTAAATAATCAAGCAAAATATCAAAAGGGGGTGCCACAGAATAAAAACAAAAACCTCTCCCCCCACCCTACCCTCCCATCCAATCACCCTCACCAAATGCCCAGCGGAACAACCAAGTCTTACAATAACAATGAAAAAAGGCGAGGCCTGGGGCCACC
>QEPC01007489.1:2264980-2285541 GCA_003113815.1 Sphenodon punctatus | reverse complement strand
GTCGGATCGAGTCCGACGCCAGCGTCACTCCAGCCTCCTTACTTCATCCCCCGCAGCCCCTCAGTAAACCAAGGGGCCCTGCGGTGGTGAGACAGAGGCAGAGGGTGTCTCGGAGCCACCCTGTCAATGGCCTCCTCCAGCAAGCTGTTCCAACGCTGAACCAGCTCATCAACAGAGAGACCATCCAGGTCCAAGGTTAACTCCCTCAGGACCTCTTAGGTTCCATCAGCCTCTGAGGGCGGCCCATCCTAAGTTAAGAATCTGCTCTTCCAAAGCCCCCCATATCTCCGATCTATAGTATAGGGAGGAGACATGGGGAATATATACATTAATAAAAACAAAATGATCAAAATGCAACTTACCCAGCCTCAAAACTCCGACCTGAAATTCGGGACAGGATGATTTCAAAAGAGAAAAGCACTTAGCCCTAAATTCCTTAACTAAAAAGTAAAGGCCCTCAGATATACAGCCTCTACCTCCCACCTTGGAACCCCTATGGAGAAAGGTCTCAAAACCTGGAAGGGTTATTAAATCCCCCTCACCTATTCATGTCTCCTGAAGACATATTAAATCATAGCCATGCAGAAATTCCAGTCATTTTTGATCTTGAATCTGCACCTTCAGACCAGAAATATTCCAAGAGACTACCTGGAAAACTTTACTTAATCTTTCTCAGGCACAGATCCTTAGTTACATCTAACTAGTAGTAAGACAAAATGGAGACTGAGACAAAGAGAGACAAGGGAAGAAGGAGTAGTTACACAAAGGAATTCAACTGCAAAACCCCATCTCCCTTCCATATACACAAATTTAGCAGCACCATCTGGTGGCTCTATAGTAAATTACTGTTCTTAATACAGCAGGCATTAACTTATGGATGTTGCATATACCAACAATTTACCCCCTCCTCTCCTTCCTACACGAGCTCCCTCTATGCAAACGCATTCAGCACAAGCTCCTGGCCTTCTTAATGGCCTTGCTCCCACATCTCTCTCCATTCTTGTATCCCACCAGACTCCTGCCTGGGATGTTTGCTTCTCCTCTTCCCCATCTCTCACTTGCTCACAGCCCCTTTGCTCCTTGAAACATCTTTGCCCCATCTCTCTTGCTGCCTCACATGCCTGGAACTGCCTCCCTGAATACATTTGTTCGGCTCCCTCCCTCCCAGCTTTCAAATCCCTCCTGAAATCTACCTCTTCCATCAGGCTTTCCCTAGTTCCTCATTAGTGAAATTGTGTCCTCTTTCCCCCTCACACAGAATCTATTCTCTGTAACTAAGTTACTAAGTTGGTTCCCTGTAAATCACATGCACCTGCAACTTCTCAATCTCATGAGTGTATCCTTGTCTCTCCCAATGTTCACTTCTTTGTCTCCCCCTCCCTTGTCTCTCTCAGATTGTAAGCACCTTGGGGTAGGAACCTGACTAACTGTTGATTGTACAGTGCCAGGTACACTGCTTGTGCTATATAAATAACTAAAACATCTGTTAAATTGGATTAGAAACTAACAAGAATAGGAACACATGCAATTTTCCATTGCCCTGCTTGGAGCAGGAAGAAGAATCTCTCTCTGTGTAGAGTCTCTTCTCTCAGTTGGATCCAGGAAGGGCAAAGATGCATGGACATAGATAATAACGCCCCATTTCCCCCCTCTAGTACACCCTTTGTTGCTACAGATGCAAGCCTTTTGTTGTTGTTTTGAGCCCAAATGGTGCCTTCCTCTTTAAAAACCAATCAGTGGAAGTCTTAACAAAACACATGAGTAATGGAGAGGGTTTACATGTTAATTTCCCTCTGCACTGTGGAGATCGTTACGCTGGCTATTAACGAGCGTTAGTCATAATCAAACAGAGAGGATGATAGAAGCACAAAGTCTGGAGGAGCTGTCTGCCAACCACAATTCCAAATATTACGACAAGAGCCAATCTTCCTTAAAAAAATAAAAATAAAGTCCTGAAGTAAATGGCTCATGGTATCTGGCATCTCCCCCTCCACAGGTGCAGCTGAGATTATTCCAGCTTCACACTTTGAGGCAAGAGCATGACTGTAACCAAGGCTACAGCATGAATAACTTAATTTCACATAAATGTGTCTCTATTCAGGGTAGACCTTGGCTTTTGTGCTGGGTTTTTTCCTCTAACGATGCTTCAAACCTCTTCAATGAAGGTATGAGAATCTTCCTCCCTCCCCTCCCCCCCCAACTCTTTCCTTTGTCAAATAGCATTAATCCTCTTCCATGTCCAGGAGCTGGGTTGTAGCTAGAGGGTACCACTAGGGGAAAGGCTCAATTATTTTCATTTAGTTTCCTTATTTAATAATGTGACATTTAGTACCAATCGAGCACATTTCAATAATAAATTTTAAGTGAGGCAGTTCATAGAGAGATTCTGTGAGAAATCTCTAGCACCCACAGTTGCTGCACCTCCCTGGCTCCCATCTGGCACTACCCCTTCAGAGTCCTTCAGCCATGGGGACTGAGCAGAAACTAAGGGTCTCTCCTCACTTTTTGATGTGGCCACCCCCTTTCCAAGTACCATCACATCACAATGTTTGGAAAGGGACATGGCCACGCCAAAACGGGTGGGGCATAGGCCCTTTTCACACAGACACTCCAACACTGATAAAATGGGTATTTTATTATACATGTTGCAGAGCACCCATAGAGCACACCTGCAGCCCTGCAACATGTATAATAAAATATAACACCCATTTTATCAGTGTTAGAATGTCAACGTGAAGAGGGCCATTGTTCCATCCCCTCCAATTCTGCCAGTGCCTCTGTCCACAGCATTTATAGAAGACTAGGAGCAAATAATTATGAACAAAGCAATGCTTGATAAAGCGTATTACTACAAGCTTAAGCTCATTGACTTCATATGCTTAAATAGGTTGCTGCATCAGGGCCTTTCAATTTTAAATCACATTTGAAATTGGGGATAGTTTTCAGGCAGGGTTAGTCCAGATAAAACAGGACCAAATTCCAATTTTCACCCAGTCCCTTCAACAGATTCCAAACGAAAATATTTTCAAGCCCTAACAACAGGGAACTTCCTTCTGCATTTATTGGTTTTGGCAAGTCTATCAATGTTCAGTTTCGCCCATCAGCACTGTAAGGTTCATGGCTACTCTAGCATCTCTGATGGAATTAACATGACTTTGTTCTTCATCATACCTAATTTCACCAAATCACATAAGAGGACTTCCAGCAAGTCACTTCTCTTGTAAAGCACCAGAACATTTCAAGCAACTGGACATCTGTAGTGATCTTCAGTCATGTCTATTAGTACTAACTCCCTCTCTTTCCAAGAGCCAGTTTGGTCTAGTGGTTAGTATGTTAGGGCTTTGAAGCAGAAATCTTGAGTATGAATCCTGGTTTCAGTGGGTGGCTCTAGACAAATGGTCTAAGATGGCTGAACAATGCAGCCTTAGTGACAGGCCTGCTGAGCTAGTTGCCCTTGATGATAGTGGATTAGTTCCCCATTGTTGTATTAACCTGGACTTTCATGGTCATCTCAAGATGATGGTGGCTTTCCTTCTTATGCATTACCCACAGGTCTACTACAGAGACCATAAATCAACAAGATCGTTTGTTAAATTCTATTGTCCGAGTTAAATTCTATTTCCTAATGTGAGACTCGTGTCTTTATATGAAAAGTCAGTCTTATATTGTACTATAAATTACCATTATTATAATTGTCATAGTGCTTAAGAGTCTCATACTATTGTCTTAGACATTTGATGAGCTCCTAACAAAACAAATATTTTGATGCTGCAAGAACTCAAACTCATGAAGCCTGGTGTCCTATAAAGTATCAGGAGACACAATGGGTGTTTTTACACGCACATTTCTCCTGCATGTTTGCGGTTACATCCTGAACTTTGTCTAAAAATCACTCACCCAGATCTTAAATACCTGGCTCTTTGAACTTCTGCATAGAACTTCTCCCAGAACATTTCATTTGTATGTAAAAAGTTCTCCTAGTAAACTGCTTTGCTCCAGGCAGCTATAGTCATTTGGTTTCCATGGCAACCCCTCATGTCTACAGCTGTGGCTACTTTAGGCTGCCACAGAGTAGTGTTTGTGTGAAGGATACATCCAGGAACTGCCTCAGGGCAGAGTGTGTGTAGAATGCATCCAGAACTTACTTGTGGACTTGTAAACCCAGAAGATTGAAAGACCAGCACTTCAATGGATGTTTTTACACACACCTTAACTTACAATGTTCAATATAAGCCAATTGGATTTTTCAACTAAAAAGGGGGTCAAATCTCCCCTTCAGGGGCAACTGTTTGGGGTTCCTGCTTACCTTTGGACTTTATGCCCCTCTACCAAGTTTGGCTGAAATCAGTCTGAAGGATAAAAAGTTATTCAGGGGATAGACAGTAACCATGAAACAATAGTAAACTGAGGTAATGTCTTCCCAAAAGACTTTTCCAAGTTAAGTAGATATTACATTTCACGCATGTATTTGTTAAATGTATGCTTATCAATTCTTACTAATAGCCATCAAACACAAGCGAATACCATGGCCCTTCATCCTTATAACATGAATGCCACACAGACAAAAAACAAATGGTATTCAAAATAAGCTAGAATTCTGTGGGAGTTTAATCATGCAAGTAGTCCCCATAACTTGAGTCATGCACAGAAACATTTTGACACAGGGTGTTGTTGTTGTTGTTTTACAGTCAGTAACAGCCGGCCTGGTGTCCGGACCTGGCAGCCACTTCGGATTGGGAAAAGTGGGCTTTCAAACAGGAAAGCCCGCTTTACACTCTGTTGGTGGCCTGAGTCACAGCCCATGCTAGACACCAATATGGCTGGGATCTATCCCATGCCAACATCTGGCCACCGGGAACTAACGTGACAGTGTCCTATAGGTTAAAACAGGATAAAGTGTAGTAAAGCAGGCCAGTCACATCTGAAAACACCCAAAAGACTATACTCAGCTAAACAGTCGAGTGCCCCCACATCTATGATTCATTACAAGCATTTGTGCTAAATAAGTTTAGAAAACTGATTATATTCAATTTTTGTAACAGTCTTAATATGTTGTTCCCCTAGAATAGGTTTTCATTTTAAATTGTAACCCAGTCAGTCAGTCTGATTTCCCAGTCTATTTCATTGTTGGCCAAAACTATCAAATTTATACTTTCTACATCTTTTTTAAAAAATTGATATTTTTTGTAATTTATTCCTTTGTCTAAAAAAATTCTTGTAATACATTATATCATGATCTTTTATATAGTCTTTTTAACATTCAAAGTGCTTTACAAATCACTGGAAATTGATATTTCACCTTTACAACAATGACGTGAGGTAGGTTATTATTATTACCATTTTACAGATGGGGAACTAAGACTGAAGACAGTAACTTGCCAAGGCCACCCAATCAGTTCATGGTTAAGAGGAGATTTGAACCCTGGTTTTTCAGGTCCAAGTCCAAAACCAGATTCACTAGGCTACTACTTCAATAGTGAAAGTACCTTTTCAGCTTCTGTAACATTTGATTACCTCAATCATTTATAAGTTTATATGCATCCCACCACTGTAAAGTGGAGAAATATCCCTTTTTTGTATTATGGAATCTGAAGGAGGACAGGGAAACAAGAGAACCGATTTCATGCCAAAGGCTTTAATAAACAGGCAAACAGTAGCTTGGCTAAGGCCACCAAAGTCAGTCACAGAAATAAGGAAACCTGCATCTCCTAACTTAAGCTTCAGTAACATCTCCTTATCCTCATACCTTATCCTTCATACCTCAGGGACCGCCTCACCTTCCGCACCCCAGAGCGCCCCTTTGGCCCACCAGGGACACCTTCCTGGGAGGTCCCCCGTGTAAAGCAGGGGGCCACAATGGAGAGGGTGTTCTCGGTGGCCTGACCATGATTGTGGAACTCCCTCCCGGAGGAGGCCCATCTGGCCCCAAGTCTATTGGCCCTCTGCCGAGCCTGTAAAACGTGGCTGCTCTCTCAGGCCTTCGGGGGTGGAGAAGGGGGGGTGGGATAAAAGTTGGGGGGGGGGGATAGGTGATTTTAGACTCAAATTTTGTATTACTGTTTTAAAGATTGTTCTTATTTTTGTTGTAAGCCGCCCCGGGATGCCATGGGCATGAGGGGGCGGCTAAGAACTGCAAAAAATTAAATAAATTATCCACAGGCCACCCTTCTTTCAGAAATATGTGGGCACAGGGTATGGTATGAATGAACACCTTTATCTAACTGGAAAGTCTCCATTATGTGGGATAACTTATTTATTTAAATTTCTATCCCACACTTCCCTAAAAAAGGTTCAGGGCAGCTCACAGCATAGATAAAAACAATAAAATACAAACCCCCCCAACCTTGTTACAACTAATTACATGATTAATACAAGATCTGCTCAGAGTTCTAACTTGTGTGTGTTGATCAATCATTTATGTTCTGTTGATGCTCCAACCAAAGTCATTGTAATTTATGTTTAAAAGTTTGATTGGATGTATGGATTTTGGGCAACACCTACTAATCAGCAATCAAGTGGTTGCTGGTTACTATGCATCAACGGTTTAGCTGTAAACATTAACCTTAGCTTGAAACAGACAACATGTGGAAAATATAAACCCTATGATATCAGATTAGGACTGAAAGTAATATTCAGTGGTGAATACCAAAGTTGCTGTATACGTATTCATTTAAACAAAGTGAATATGAAGTGGTATTCACTTCCTGCTTCATTTGCAGTCCAAAAATTGCATTTCAGTATTTTGCGTTTGCTTATTCAGTTACTTTATTTTTTCAGTTATTTATTTCAGCAGTACTATTTAGCTGTAGATAGCACTAGTATCACCAAAGTGAATGACAAACCAAATACCAAAACACCGAACATGCACAAAGTAACCAAATTAACAAGTTTGCAGATTTTGAAACTGTGACAAAGATGAATTTGGGTACTCGTTCATGAGAATAAATATTTTATCATCAAATATTTATTAATATTTAACTTTGGAGATAAAAACCCTTTCCTTCACAAGAGCACCAGATCATTTTTCTGTTGACTCCAAAAGCTTGAGAACAGAGGAGTGGTGGCCCTCTATTTTCTTCTTGCTTTTCATTTGAGAAAAGCGGTTACAATAGTTTATCTGCTTAAGACTAACTTATCTGTATAGATAGTTTTGTTGTTAAAACTTGGGTTTGACATAGACCCTTTATTCTGGTTTTTGCAAAATTTGATGACTTGATTTGTACAATGTTTGTTTTAGGTTTTATATTTTAAGTGGTGAATAACTTTAATAAGTATTACTGTATCAAATATTTATCTTCAAAAATATGAAAGCCCTAGTCCAGCCATTTTGGAATCTCATCCTTTGCTAAATCCCATGAGTAGTCCGGAAATGTGAGGTATCTGGATTTGCAAGTCTGTCACCTTCTGGATTCTTGTTCATAAAACCTCCCTGACTTTCTAAGGAGAATTTGCACACACAATACTTGAACAGAAATTATTTGATGTACAAATAATTATATTTTGCCAAACTAGATGTTAAATACTTCATTGTGTTAAACAGTTATGATGTATTTACAACAAAAGAAATGTAATCAGAATGAGCACTAGTGTAGTAATTTAATGTCAGTACAACTTTCAGGACTGCTTTATATTATATTTCAGGTTTATACATCATTGTGAGATGCAATAAGATATTGTGAACTGCAAGGTTGAGGGAAGAACCATACAACAATTGTGTGTTTGTGAGATAGAATGGGTTCACATAATTTATTGCTGCATCATTTTATTTAAGCAAAGTGGCAGATTCAACCTTCCTTATCATCCTCTGGCATTATCCATGTAGCCTTGTGTGATAAAGTTGACCCATCTCAGGAAAGACATAATAGAATTGGAAAAAGTTCAGAGAATTTCATCACCTGATGGCCCTCCTACATTGGGTGACAGAACGAGGGCTCATCAAAAAGCACAGACAGTGGCAATCATTTCATACAACACTCAGAACTACCCATTCTAAAAGAGTGTTGAATAATGAGCCTGCACCCAATACATTGGAGACTTGGGCTGCATTCCCATCTGTGGCAGCAGTGGCGGCAGAGGGAGCAGCGAGGGAAGACGCGGCAGCGCGGTGAAGCAGGAATAGAGCCGGTGCGAACGGGGATCTGCCGCAACTTCTCTCGCACGTCAGGGCACAAAATCCTCTCAGCCGGCTCCTCCGCGCTGCTGTGTCTTCCCTCACCCCTCCCTCTGCTGCCACCGCCGATGGGAATGCAGACTCACTGCAGATCCTTGAATACACCCTGCTTGGCTGCCTATTTCCTCCATATATTTATACAATAGTCAGTCTTCCCATACACTTTTTATCCCAAACACACTTCCTTGGTCCACTTCTCTCTAACCTAGAGATGCAGCTCTCAGCCTAGAACCACCATCAAATCCGTGGTGTTCTCCCTACTCTGTGAGCTGTGGGATTTTTATTGACATTATTATTAATTTGTTGTTATTTTAGAATTCTATCCTGCCGTTTTGTACAAAAGACTCGGGTGTCTTACCCAAAATAGAAGTCGATATAAAATACCCCAAACTCATAGCCAGCCACCCAAAAAATGTATTATGGGTAAAAATTATAATTTTAAAACCAATTGCCAGATCTGTGAAAATGGGTAAATCAGTTGTAATCTCAGCAATTGAAACAACTCAGTATTTTCAGGTACTGAAATAGTACCTATTTATTACCCAACAAGTCACTCATTACCACATTACCATTACTGTGTTACTAAGTTACCAAATGTGTTTCCATGCATTTATGACTATTTCCATCTAGGCCTTATTTACCTTTGCTCACGTCACAAGTTTACATCACTTTGTCATTGGATAACTTGGTTCAAATCTGCTGCAGTTTCCCGCACTGAGCTGTTTTTTGGTCCCTCCCGATCCTGTTTCAAGTGTACAGTGAAAATGTGATTCTAGCTATCCTTACAGGCCAATCAACTGATCTACAAGCTGCTTGCTACCAGCTAAGATGTGCAAGAGGCTGGGTGAGAGTGCAAAACAGAATTGCTATTGGCCAGGTGTGTAGGGGAACTAGGTGCAAGGCCAAAAGAAAAAAGCCATATAGTGTGTAGCAGTGGGTGGCTTCCAGTGGGTACATTCCTACAGGATCCAGACCCCCCTGGGGCTCTCACTCATGGGGAATCAGCACTTCACACTCTTCTTATGGGAATTAGCTCAGTCTCTTTATTCTACATGCTTCACTCAGCACAGTCCACAGTCCCTGGGCTGCCAGCTCATCTGCCTCCACCCTGCAGGCCTAGCACAGTCTCTTTACAAGCACAGGAGCAAGACCATAGCAACCCCTCAAAGTCCATATAGCCAAGCCTTAGACCCCAGGTTCTGGCCTAGTCCTCCCCAGATAGAAGGCACCCTCCTGGGCATAACCCTCTCCATTACATGGGTCTACTCTGGTCCACAACCTTCAGCACCTTGGAGAGCGTAGAATGGCGATCCAGGCTTCTTCATGGGAAATGTTGCCCCTTCAGCTCCCAAGTAGAGATTACCTCTTCTCTGTCTTGCCTCTCCTCTTATACTAGCAGAGCGGGCATGGTCAGGCTTCTACTCCTCAACCTTAAAGGACCAGGTTTCTGAATCTGTCCACTCTGTCTTTTGGGCTCTCAGTCAGTTTCTTCCACAGGCTGATCTTATGCCATGGGTTGGCTTCCCACAGACCCATGCACATAGCCCACTGGCTGGCACCCTCAGCTCCCTCTTAAAAGGGGCAGCAACCACACAGGACTGCTCCCTACTACACAAATGATATTCCTCTCTCTTCTGCTGATGACCCTCATGCTGGAAATTAGTGCTAGTAGTGAGTGTGTGTAATCTTGGCTTGGGATATTGTGGGTATATAGCATGGATTCCCCCCTCCCCCTACTGCTAGCATGTTGTCCTTTGATTATTACATTTGAGAACTTCAAGCAAGGGACAAAAACCCAGAAATGGTAAAATGGAAACAGTAAAATGGAAATGGTAGGTCAGTAGCATGGAAATCAGTAAACTGAGGTGATAGACGTGATGAGGGCCTGCTATGGCCTGCCTGTGCCAGAGACTCGCCATTACATTTATTTCTGGGTCACTATTCTCCATCTCAGGAAGGTGGATGACCCAGGATTGTTTGCGCAGATGAATCTGGGTGCACAGCGTGGACCAAGAGTCGCCCAGGCAGGCCAACAGAGACCATAGCGACAGTGCATCTATTTGCCGCCCCATCCCTGCAGGGGTGGTGCACTGGGGGGTGGGGGGTTTCTGAGGGCAGGAACACTCAGCTGCATATTTGTTCTGTTCCCATGCTGGGTGAGGCAGGGCTCACCGGCTGAGCCAGTCAGGTGCATGTTTATTCTGTGCCCCAACCCGACTCCTTCAGGGCTGCCCCCACCTCCCAGGGCATGTAGCTAGCATGCTGGATGCACGTTTATCATCCTTGAAAAGTGGGTAGCCTGATAATGACATTACCTGGAATTTTAGGCAGTCAGTTACCTGACTCAGTAATCACTTATAGATTGAGCAATAAGATGTTCAAAACTGAGTATTACCAACAGGTAACAAATACACATTTCAACTCTAGTAATAGGTTTTGTACCCCAATCTTGATAATGGTTCTTACATCCAAGGTATAAAAGTGCCTTCCTACCAGCTTAGATAATGAAGTGCACATCTTGACTTCCAGTTCAAATCCTCAGTGATGGAAGAATAAACGCCTGCTATTGCTCATGAGTTGGCATGTCCATCTGATGCTTTTCCCCAAAGCTTTGAGTTTGTCTCATCTTTGCTATCTCCCAAGCAGCAAAGAGAAGTCAAGTGCTTTGAAAACTATGATAAATTGCAGTTCAGACAGATGGGCATCCAACAGCACCATTGCGCAGGTGTCTAATGGTTATGATATAGACCAGCAGATGTTAGCAACAACAACTAAAATGCTTAACAGTTCACTTATTGTGTAATCTTATTTTACAACAGAGCTGATCTCTCTCAAAAGCTGCTGGATGCATGAGAAGATTTTGCATTCAGCCCAGTATGAGCCCCAAGGCATGGCAGCATTATACATCTTCTTTGCCTGCTTCTTAACACTTTCACTCACATTAAACTCAGGGGTGTAGCATCCATTGAGCAAACCCGGCATAAAGCCGGGGGCCACTAGGCACAAGAGGGGCTCTGACTGACCCTGTGGGGGAAGCCCTGCACCTGGGCTGAAGGAGACCCAGGTGCAGGGCACCCCCACATCATGGGGTGGGTCCCCATCCCTCACCTGCCTCTGCCTGCTAGTAGTGCTGCAGCAGCAGGACATCAATTGGACTGGGAGATAAAGCTCTTGGTTTACAAACACCTCCTCCCCATGTGAGTCATCAAAAGGTTGTTGCCTTGTAAAGAAGGTTCTTCACCATGGCTGCGAACACTCGCACAACTGGATTGTACATTCTCACCATATTCAAAATAGACCACGTGATGGTCTCGAGCTCCTTTAGTATAAAACGTACTCTTCCCCCTCAGAATAACAGTTCCTTCCAACCCTTCTAGGAATATTAGAAAATTCCATGTGGGGCTGGAAGGGTGGGTTTTGTGAGAATGTTTGAAGCCATCTCCAAGAACCTTGTTTACAAGGCAGCAACCTTCTGTTCAAGTGGCTCCGCTGGGTGGGGGATCCATGGGCGCACCGGTGTGTGGGTGGAACGTGCACATGTCCACACATGCATCCCCACTCACCTGCACCCACAAAGCAACCGCTGTTTTCCCAGGTTGCTCCATGCATGGGGACGAGTGGGGGATGCACGTTAGGTGGGCGCGCACATGTAACATCACTCACCGTGGGTGCGCGCTGCATCATTCACACGAGAAATTTGAGCGTTCATGGGTGGGAGAGGTGGGTGGGAGAGGCCCATGTAAGAAGGGCCACATTCTCACAACTGTATTACTTATACTATCTTAGGCAGGAATTTAGGATGAAAAGCAATATCTATTCTATCTTGGAAAATCTGCAGATATGGATTTGATATTATTATGGCCACTATTTCACTAACTCTTCTTAATGAAGTTATTGCTAACAGGAATACTGTCTTTAAACCCCCACCCCATAAACAGTTTGTTATATATATATATATTTATTTCATGGCATAATCAGCTTAAAAGGCTGTCTGCATTTGGGGTGTCGTGTGTTTAATAGCAGCACTCCCAGACATGCCGAGCCAGGCGGTGCCCCTAGGCCCACCAGCAGGACACAAAGAGGGGGCCCCATCTTGACCAGGGGCCCATTCCACCCTAGCTATGCTCCTGATTAAGCTGGAATGTCAGAAAGAACTTTGCATGCTTTTAAGATATCATGAAGACACCCGCACCCCCACCCCAGGTCCCTGAGACACCCCTGGTTGCCTCAGGGTTACCCCATGATGCAGACTTCCATAATGTCTGAATGGATCTACCATGTGGGACTGCAGAGGAGATTGTTAATAAAAGCACCCTGGATGTTTTACTTTGTGCTTGAGGTTAGCATGGCATAGATCTGAGGATCAGATTTCCCACTGTGAGGTAATTCCTATGGCAACTCCCCAGTGCACTCACAGGGGCCAATGGTCTCTGACAGCCCCCTTAGAAGACAGAGTTGCTGTATTCCCATCGGTGTGAAGTCTGTCCGTTTCAGCCAGCTATCTTAATCTAATCTCTTTCCCCCATTGACCTGCTTTTTGACCCTTCCCAAACTTGTTTCAGGTGCACATAGAACATGTGGATCCAGCTCCTCTCACAGGCCAGTCAAACTGCTGAGAACCAGCCCTTAGTGCAGGAACACGTCCCACCAAAATAAATAGGACACATGTAAGTACTAAGGGCCACTAAACAGATTAATGATCATGCTGCCTGTGTGGGCTTGACAATCACTCACTCCTCCGGATCCTTTGGCTACTTGTGTCCCCCCTTTATCCCGATGGCCCTACTGCTAACTCACCTAAGTAGTTTGCCCACAAAACCCCACTATAGGGCCCATAGTAACCTATCGATTTTGGTTTTGTCCTTGTGAATAAATAAAGCTGGGGATTTCTGGAGCTTAAATAGGAGTGGATTCATTATTTGTGCGGACTACTTGCATTTTCAGGTAGCCCTTTGAGTACACAAATAATATCTGTGTCTTAAATAGGTACTTACATATCCAGTTTTGGATGGGTGGGGAGTATTCCAATCAGGATTTTTTTGAGTGTGTGTGTGGATATTTTGTTTTTCCTACCATTTTGATCATGTCATTTTTGTTAATTTTACATGTACAATAGTGCTAATATTACCTGTAGCAGGGTGCGGTTCCTTAGGGGTAAGTCCGTGCTGGGGTTGTGGCACACAGCCAGGGATTCCAACTTGTGCACTGTCTCTAAGAAATTAGCTTACAAGCCACTCACATTTTGGGGAATCAGTCATCTTTACTTGGCATATATACACGGTATCTCCACCATTACATATACACGTAGTCAATACACAGCTTCCCAATCTACAAACTTCCAGGTAATCAGCTCTGGCTCAGGGCTGGACACAGCAATTCCACAGAGCCCTAGTCTCCCTTGCGCCTCTTGTCCAATACTGGGAAGCAGCCCTCGGCAACCCTAGCCCTAGCTCAGCCAAGCAACAGTCCTCTGTCTGGCTTGCTCAGAGTTCTAGTAGCCAGCCCTCCAGCCTCAACACAGCCCCACTCCCTTGGCCTCTTCAGGCAGCCCAGCTCTCCCAGCCACTCTTGGTTATCTCTTAGCACTCCTGGCCATCCTATGTTATCTTCAAGCTACTCACCAGTCTAGTAGCATCAGGACCATGAGAACCAGTGGCTCCTGGTTCTAGCAAAGCTCCTGCTTAGTCTGCAGTCAAACTCAGCCTGAATCTTCCCAGCCTTTGGCACTCTTTATATTCAGGGAGTGGGCATGTCTAGCCCTTCAGATTTCAACCCTTAAAGGGCCAGTACCATGCCACTCTCCCTGTTCTCTCTCTACTGTTTTTTTCTCCTTCTAACAGGGCTGGCCTTGCCAAGCCCTTTCACAGCTGTCCAGTTCACGTTCCTGGCACATCCCAGCCTTTCTAGTGCCTGTGGCATAGGGTTGACATACCGCCCCTTTAATCCTGGCCACTTATGAAAAATACATGGTGCAGGGCTGCAATGGAACCAATGCATCCCTGCACCATGTATTTTTCATAAGCAGCCAGGATTAAAGGGGAGGTATGGTAACCCTACTGTAGCACCCTTGAAGGGGCAGAAGCCCCATCAGGCTGTTCCCTGCTACATGCCAATATGTCATCACCAAAATGCCAAAATTATTATTACTTACATATCACCAGCAATGTGTCTGGAACCAGACAGCTGTAATTAGAGACAGGTCTCTGTCACATGGGAATTATAATGGACAACAAAGGTGACAAACCTAGGGAGATACATTTCTATTTTACAGATGGTGAACCAAGGCAGGGAGCCCACGGCTAATCCAGGTTTTGAACCTTTGTCCCGTGGCTCCAATTCCAGCACCCTATCCACTGGGCTACACTACAATGCCAGGAATAACTAAACCGAACACCACCCTCCCCAAAACACACATTCACCCTGAAATAACGTAGGCGTTTAAATTGCACAGCCGCAGCGGCGGCATCGTGCCATTTAAAGTACCGCGCACTTCCGGGTTGGTCTGAATGCTGTGAGTGCACACATTTCCGCCTAACCCAAACTGTTGGAGTGCGGTTTGAAAAGCTGCTCAGAGCAGCTTTTCAAACCATGCTCCAACAGGTCGGGTTAGGTGGAAATGCTGTATTCAGCCCAACCCGAAAGTGCGCGGTGCTTTAAATCACACAATGCCGCTGCGGCGGCTGTGCAATTTAAACACATGTCTGACTGCGCCCTTAGATTGCTACCCAGTGGCATGTAAACAGATACTGGTTATTGAAACCTCCATTTTCAATTTGGGCAGTGTATATTTATTATTATTAATTATTATTATTATTATTATAAGCATTTATATAGCACCAACAATGTACCTGGTGCTTACAAAGAATAAGATAGACATGGTCCCTGCTCGAGAGCTTACAATCTAAAGACGGGGGAGGGGAGACAGGGAAGGGGAAAACTGAGGGAGAGACAAGGGATGCAACATTCATGAGGATGCGAGAGCTCAGGTACACATTCTTGGCTTGGTTACAGTAAATTGGGAGTTTGCAGATAACAGGTGGGTAATAATCCTGGGTGGGGATGCTTAGCAGGAGTTCGGAAGTGCAGAGTGGAAGAGGTGGGTTTTGAGGAGAGGCTTGAAGGCGTGGAGGGTAGGGGCAAGGCAGACAAAGACAGGGAGGGAGTTCCAGGCGTGCGGGGCAGTGAGGGAGAAGGGACAAAGGCAGTTGGTGGAGCAAGGGAGGCGTGGGAGGGTGGGGCTGGAGGAGGAGCAGAGTACTCGAGTAGGGGTTTAGAGGGAGATCAGGGCAGAGAGGTGGGGGGGAGCGAGGTTGTGAAGGGCTTTGCAGGTGAAAACAAGGAGCTTGTGCAGAATATGCTCAGGAAGAGAGAACCAGTGGAGAGAGAAGAGGAGGGGAGAGATTTCACGTGGGTCAGAGCAACGGGCTAGCTGGATGATCCTAGCAGCAGAGTTTTGAACAGAGGTAAGGGAAGAAAGGTGGGAGCGGGGAAAGCCAACGAGGAGGTGGTTACAATATTCAAGGTGCGAGATGACTAGGGCATGGATGAGAGTTTTGGCAGAGGAGACAGACAGAAAAGGGCGGATCTTGGCAATGTTGTGGAGTGAGAAGCGGCAGGATTTGGCAGTGGAGTCAATGTAGGGTTTCAAGGGGACGTGTGAGTCGAAGATGAAGCCTAAGCTGTGAGCTTCAAGGACAGGGAGGATGGAGACCCCGTCAATGACAATTGACAGGGAAGAGGGAGAGGGAAGATAAGGAGTTCAGTTTTCGCCATGTTCAGTTTGAGTTGGCGTTGGGACATCCAGGCGGAGATATCGGAGAGAGAGTTGGTGAGATGAGCTTGAACAGAGGGAAGGAGTGGAGAGAGAGAGAGTTGAGTGTCGTCAGCGTATAGGTGGTATTGGAAGCCATGGTAGGCAAGGAGTTTGCCTAGGGATTAGGTGTAGATAGAGAAGAGGAGCGGGCCAAGGACAGAGCCTTGGGGAACCCTGACCGAGAGGGGTCAGGAGGTGTAGGAGTTAGGAAGAGATACATTGAAGGAGCGGTCAGAAAGGTAGGAGAACCAGTCTAGGACAGAGTCCCGGAATCCAAGGGAGTGGAGCAGATCAAGTAAGAGCGAGTGGTCAACAGTGTCAAAGGCAGCAGAGAGGTCAAGCAGGACAAGAATAGAGTAAAGGCGGTTCGATTTAGCCATAAGATCGTCGGTGATCTTAGCCAGAGCGGTTTCAGTGGAGTGAAGGGGGTGGAAGCCAGATTGGAGGGGGTCAAGGGAAGAGTTGGCAGAGAGGAGGTCAAGACAACGGGAGTAGACAATGCGTTCAAGGAGCTTGGAAGCAAAAAAGGAGGAGCGAGACAGGATGGTAATTAGAGGGTTCAGAGGGATCCAGAGTGGACTTTGGGGGGGATGGGGAAGCCAGTGGTGTGTTTAAAAGGCAGAGGGGACGGAGCTGGTAGAGAGGGAAAGGTTGATGATGTGCAGGAGGGGAGGGGCAACGGTGGGGGCAATGGAGGTCAGGAGGCAGGAAGGAATGGAGTCCAGGGGGCAAGTGGGTTGGAGGAGGAGAGCAGGGAGGAGATGTCCTCAAGGGAGGCAGGAGGAAAGGACGACAGGAGAGGGGGGGGGGAAAGAGAAGAGGGAGAGGACGCGGAAGCGATATCCAGGCGGATCTTGTCAATCTTAGAGGTGAAAAAGAGCAAGATCCTGAACGGAGAGAGAAGATGGAGGAGGTGGTGATGGGGGGGTTTGAGAAGGGAGTCAAAAGGTGGAAAAGAGACAGCGAGGGTCCCGAGAGCAGGACTCCATGCAGGAGGCATAGTACTGCTGTCTAGCGAGGGAGATAGCAGATTTGAGCAACGAGAGTCAGAATTTGAAGTGGAGGAAGTCTGCTTGGTAGTGGGATTTGCGCCAAAGGCGTTCCACATCCTGGGTGCAGGAATGGAGATGGCGAATGGTGGGGGTAAGCCAAGGGCGAGGGGGGCAAGGGAATCGAGGGTGGAGGCGAGAGAAGAGTTGAAGGCGGAGATAGCAGAATCAGGGGGAGGAGGAGGAAAGAAGGAGGCAAAGTCCTGGGGCACAATGGCCTGCAGATCGCGAAAGGGGCGGGGAGATGGAAGGAGGTGAAGAAATGGTCTAAGATGGGATGGTGTTCGAAGGAGAGATCAGAGACAAAACAGTTCTGTCTTCTAGCCAAGGCACCATATTTGACATGCTTGCACATTGAGGAGGGAGGGCAGGTATTCATTTTGGCTCTAGAGTTTCCCAGGTTCTTTCCTTAATGCTCATTTTGAAACTGAAACATAATCCTGTGGCCCTAGACAAGACAGACATGCAAAATACATCCAATGTTCATTAGGATTGGAACCCTGTCTGTAGACAACACAACCCTACTTGGGGTCATGACTCATGACTATAACTGAAAAGAATATTCCATGCAAATGCCAAATTCGATTTAGTGTACTTCTATCCATTTAAACAAAGCAAATATGAAGTATTCACTTCCCGATTCATCAACAGTTCCAAATATTTGTTTTGGTTACTTCATTTTTAATTTATTTGATTTCCTCGCTTATTCAGTATTCTGTTCACTGCTGAAATGAAAGTACCACCAATTTAATACCAAATAAACTAGGTTTTAAATTTTGCAGTGGTGACAAAGATAAATTCAGATATTCGTTTATTGGAACAAATATGCAGATTATCTTTGTGAATATAAAAAAAATCACATTTGTTCACAATCTATAGTTTGGGAAACTCTGGATCAAACACCGAACTGAGTCACATTTTGTAATTCCTATAGGAACCATTATTTTTTATATATATATAAAATATATATATCCTGTTAATTTTATGCGTGGAATTAATTCCAGTGTTTTTCCTTCTCTGGCTATTCCTCTGAGAAAAGTACCTGTCAAGAACAGGAAAGGATAGACTTTATTATAATACCAAATTGTCAACCACAATCTGAAAGAAATCAGTATCGTCAGTATCCCCCTCCTTTCCCCAACCCTTCTCAAACACACAGCAGCTAGTAACCAAGAGCATGCGGAGAGTCTTGGGTGCTGCTGCAACCTGCAGCCTTCAGACGATTCTAGCAAATCCCTTTCTTTGAATTCAAACCACTGTGCCTTATGTCACAAACTACAACTGTGCTTTTGCATTACCTCATTGTGCTCCTTAGCTGCTTGAAAGATAGCGGGAGTACTTGCAGGATGGAGGAGTAGATTTCCATGGCAATAATTGTGAAAGTCTTGAATTCTTAGTCACACTAGCAAGGAGGAATTTCCGGCACTCTGGATGCAACTCAAATATCTGTCTCACATTTATGAGCTACATCCAAATTATGCCTGGATTTTTACAGTATCCTTCTACAGCATCTTAAGCTACTGTCAGATGTTACGATTACCACCTCTGGAATCCAGCAACAGCACCATGACTGCCTCAGGTTTACCACATGGTAGCATCTTTCATGTCTGAACAGGTCTGCCATGGACTGGCAGGCTCCTGAAGCAGGTGCAGCTGAAGCCCTCCAGCTCACCCGCCTACAAAATCTTTCCAATGATGTCAATGACCTCAGGCTCTTAATTAATAACTACTACTAGCATGTATCTTTGCAACACTCTTTTTGATCACATCAAACAGGCAAAGAGAGCAGAACTGGGCCACATATAAGATGATTTTCATTTTAAGATTATGCTTTCCATTGGGTCATCATATAAGATGATGCTTTCAATTTTTATCAGGTCCCCTTTCAATCTCATTTTCTCCCCTCCTCATAGCAAAAATTGAAGTCCCCCCTTACCACCACCACCCCCATTTAAAGTCATTTTTCCTCTTCTACCAACTGCAGGCAACATAGGGATTCTGCTTAAATCTTTAAATGGAAATTAAACACTTACTGTTTCTTTCCCTCCCACTGTTATAAGTCTTCAAGTCATGCTTAACATCACCTCATATCCTTTGATCTGTGAATTCCTAATCATTCCACAGAAGGGTAATATAATTTAAAGATCTCATAAAAAACCAAGCACTTACAGAAGGTGCATCTTCAAAAGGCAGCACACACTCAAAGACAGTTAAGGGGAAAGAAAAAGAAATAAGCATAACCCAATAGTGGTGTCACAGTCACTTTTATTAGGTTGAAATATTCCACTGTTAGCTTTTGAATAGCCGTAGAGCAGGAAAGCAATTGAAGTGGTCCCAGAAAAGCCATTGCAAGAAGCCATGCATAGCACATAAAAAATGCTGAGCAACCATTGTAGCGTTTCACATCTCTTCTATAATATGAATGGGTTGGGAGCCTAGTTCCTTCTCCCTCACTTAAAAAAATGTTTTCCATCAAAATCAGAAAACAATGGAAGATTTATTCCACTAAGGCTAAACTGAGTATGGCATTTAATTTTCACAAAGGTAATTTGCATATGCACTCCCACTAACAAATAGCCAAATTCATGTTTGCCACCATTCCAAAGTTTGCAACTTTGTTTATTCATCCACTTTGTTTCAGTATTTCATTCATTTAATATATTTCCATATGTTAGTATATCATTCATTTTGCCATTACTATTTAGTGCTGAACAGTACTGCCAAAGTGAACAAAGTAACAAATACCAAAATACCAAAGTGACAGCAGCAGCCAGAATGCCAGGCACAAAATATCAAAATAACCAGAATACTGAACCAAATATTTGGAGCCTCTAATGCAGCAGGAATCCACATTGTTGAGAGAGAAACAAATTCACCTAGTTCATTGACTGAAGTATTCACACCTTATGGAGCTGAAACGAGGAACCAATAAAATGAGTACACCTGTAAAAAGTACCCTGCCAAAAATGGCTGTTTAGGTAATAAACAGATATTGGTTATTACCTAAATAGTCATTTTCGACAGGGTAACTGAGTTGGATGATTTTCCATTTGTTTGTTTTCCTCCTTGGGTTTCTTTTCATTTTGGTTATTTCTGTATTTTGTTTTTTCACTTATATCATTTTGGTAATATTAGACACTATTGCACACAAACAATTGCTAAAAACAACGTAACCAAAATACCAGAACAAAAAATGAAACTTAAGACCCTATACAGAATACTGCGGAGGGGAAAACAAAACAAAACAGCAGAAAACCTGATATGCTAATACCTATTTCAATCATGGATACTATTTGGGTACTCGAAGGGCTAGCTAAAAATGTGACCATCACCCATGAATAATAAAACCACTATCCGTTCTAGCTCTAACAAATATTTGTTCCATCCCTACTTATTTCCTATCCCAATTTTAAGCATTGTGTTCTCCATTGGAGTAGAATTGTTGATTCGCCATGTTCCCATCTGAAACAGACCATTTGCTGTCTTCCATGCAATGGAAAAATTTACTGCTGTCTCAATGCTTTCATCA
>QEPC01007489.1:2227319-2255571 GCA_003113815.1 Sphenodon punctatus | reverse complement strand
TTTTTTTTAAGGACACTTGGTCTGTGAGGCGGTACCCTGTGCAGACCATCTTGAACATGGAGGGGGTCCACCTTGTGATCATTTTGGCAGGAGACAGATTAGGGCTGCTTTTGGTATACTGCACACCTACCTGTACCGTGGCATCCCTACACACTCTAGCGGAGGTGGTCTTGCGATCCCCAAAGACTTTGGTCCTGGGGGACTTCAATATCCACACTGATGCCAATTTAGGGGGACAGAGCGTGAATTCATGGACGCCATGACAACCATGGGACTGTTTGAGGGTTAAGGGCATGACAAATGAGGGGGGGGGACATACCCTTGACCTGATGTTCTGCACCGGCCTTGAGGTGGGGGATGTAGTAGCTTTACCCCTGTCATGGACGAATCATTACCTTCTCCGAACCAGTCTCCTGGTGCATGTCTTCCCCCAGAAAGGTGCAGAACTGGTTCGTTGGGTCTGCCCCCGGAGACTTACGAAACCAGAGAAGTTCCGGAATGCTTTAGGGGAAATGCCTTCCGACCTTGATGATCATTCACTCGATGACCTCACGGCCTTCTAGAACAGCTTGTTGGTGAGGCTATTGACCAAACTGCTCCCAAGCATCCGTTTCCAGAAACCAGACAACAGGGGTCGCCGTGGTTCACGGAGGACATGCGCCAGATGAAGCAAGATGGACGGTGGTTGGAGCGACGGTGGTGCCGAACTTGCACTGAAGCTGACTGATTGCAGCATAAAGCTAGTTTAAGAGCTTATGCTGTTGCAGTGTGGGCAGCAAGGAAAGTTCTTTGCTGCCCTCATTGCATCTGCAAAGTCACGTCCAGCGTAGGTTTTCCAGGTGGTGCAGAGGCTGGTCAGTCCAGCCTCCCTCCGCCTCGAAGTGGAATTTTCCAGTGCCTGCTGTGACATGTTTGCTGACTTTTTTGCAGATAAAATCATCCAGATTCACCACGACATCAATGATGCACTTATGACAGTGGGTGAATCAGAGGTATGGGAAGTCCCGCCATGTCTATTGTTGTGGGATCAGTTTCAGAAGGTATCACCCGCTGACGCGGCAGAGGTCCTTGGGACCGTTCAGGTCACCTGTTGTGAATTAGATCCATGCCCATCCTAGCTGGTGAAGACCAGCCAGGAGATGTTACGTACGTCCCTTAGGGAGGGCAGGGTGCCGAGCTGTCTCAAAGAGGCGGTGGTGTGGCCTCTGCTCAAGAAGCCATCTTTGGACATTGACTCCCTGGCCAACTATCCCTTTTTAGGGAAGGTTATTGAATGGGTGGTGGCCCGGCAGTTACAGGGGCATCTGGACCCGGTTGGTTTTCTTGATCCCTCGCAGTCTGGTTTTCTCCCTGGGTTTGGCACGGAGACTGCACTTGTGGCCTTGGTCGATGACCTACGCCATGAATTGGATCAGGGCAGAGAGTCAATTTTGATCTTACTGGATCTGTTGGTGGCATTCGATACTGTTGATCATGATATGTTGGTGGTGAGGCTGCAGGACCGGGCAGGGGTGAGTGGAATTGTTCTTGCTCTTTCCTGGCAGGGAGAACTCAGCAGGTGGTTCTCGAGGAATGTTCGTCATCTCCCAGAAATCTCACATGTGGAGTCCCGCAGGGTTCTATTCTGTCCCCTCTCCTGTTCAACGTGTATATGCAACCCTTGGGTAGGTCATGAGAGGGTTCGTCTTGCGATGTCATCACTATGCCGATGATACACAACTCTCTCATTTTCTGGAGACCCAGGCCTGGCAGTCTTGGTGCTTACCCGGTGCTTGGCAGCTGTGGGGGACTGGATGAGGACGAGCCGTCTGAGGCTGAATTCTGACAAGACGGAGGTAATGTTGGTGGGTAGGGTTGAGGGAGTGGTGGCTCCCATCATTGGCAGGGTTTGCCTGCCCCCCGCCGCTCAGGTTCATAGTCTGGAGGTGCTCCTTGACCCGCAGCTCCACCTGGATTGTCAGGTGGAAGCTGTGGCAAGGGGAGCATTTCGCCAGTTACATCTGGTGTAATGGCTGCAGCCGTATGTCTCAGGCTCAGATTTGGCCACCATCATCCATTCTTTCATTTCCTCTCAACTGGACTACTGTAACACACTACATGGGGCTACCCTTGACGACAGTCTGGAGGTTGCAGCTGGTGCAGAATGTGGCAACTCATCTCCTAACAGGGACGGGCCGATGTGAGCACATTACACCTGTGCTCTGTACTGGCTGCCTATTGTCTTCTGGGCCCAATTCAAGGTGTTGGTTATGCTCTATAAAGCCCTAAACGGCTTGGATCCTGCTTACCTGTGAGACCACCCCAGGCCCTGGGTCGTTTTGCTGCCCTTGCATTCGGCTGGGGGTGCCCGACTCGAAGTCCTCCGGGTATGCTGGGTGGCGATGGCGGAGAGGGTGTTCTCGGTGGCTGCACCTTGGCTGCAGAATTCCCGCCCATTGGAGGCCCGTCTGTCCCCGGACCTCCCCTCTCTCTGTAGATGTTGTAAGATCTGGTTGTTCCACCGGTCAGGGTGGGGAGAGGGGTTTTATTTTGCCTTAGCTGCTGCTAAAAAAATAAATAAATTATGCTGTATATTTTATGTACTGTAGTATTTTAGACTGTTTTATTGTTGTGCGCTGCTCCGAGCTGCCAGTGTGCAGGAGGATGTGGGATACACATTTTTGTATGTATAAATAAATAAATGATAAAATAGTTGAAATAGTCAAGCCATAAGTACAGCTGGTCACTTCATGGTGAAAACCTGGCTTTCAGAATATCTTCCCACACCTCAATTTAGATTCCCTGGATAGCAGCCAAGCTATTGTAATTGGAAGCACAAATAATTGTCATTAGCAAAACCAAACATCTTGCTATTGATCCACTCATATCTTTGCCTCATCCCTTCCTTGCCCAGTTGTCTTTGTATGCAAGAAAGCTGCTGGTGATAAAATGCTTGTCCCCTTAATTACTTTCACTAATGATGAATCTCAAGTACCAAAATATGCAACAAAGGGGAGATGAGAGAGATTAATTAGGTATTGAGCAGCCTGTGTCAGGTTAAGTTCACAGTTAGCGCAAGAATTGGTCCTGTCCAATTATTTCAGACAGTATCACTAACAACGAGAGAGTTGCCCACAAAGCTAGACAATGTGTTGAACATCAATAGATCATGCAATGCTTCTATTCAGTCACTTAGATGCGGCCTTCAAGATCCTAGGTTATTAATGGATAGGGAAAAGGTGAGGATCTTTCTTGTACCTCTGTCCCCAAAGAAGAACAGTAGCTGGATGGAGGGAGATCACATGGGCTGTCAGGAAGGAATGGCAAATGATGTTGGACTATTGACAAAAACAACAGTGTGCGCCATAGGAAAACTTCTATAAATACCAGTGCCAAAGACACAGTGTGTGCAGAATAATAAAGAGAAATGTACCGAGTACCAAACAACTGTTCCCATCAGGCAGAAGTCTGAAGCTTATAATTTGTATTCAGCAGCAGAATTCCTGCACTGAAATATTTGACAAGGTGACTGAATTTGTATGTATATTTTACTCTTTCCCATTACAAAGTGGGAACTGAGGCGGAGAGATAGTAACTTCCCCAGGCCTCCCAGTGAATTCATGGCTAAGACAGGATTTGAAATCCAGTCTACCAGGTTCAAGACCTACACCTTACCCACTAAGCTACAATGGCTACCATGCTAACACATGGGATATATGAGGAGAGTGCTCATTTTATTTTTACTATGAAGTCAATGGGTCAAGTCTGGAGCAAGTGGCTTGTTGGTTTTGGCCTAGTTCTATATTTGTGATGTACAAAGGTTTCCCTTGCAAGAATACTATGGATGTAGTCAAGTCTAGTTGAATGGGTTCTGGGATTGGTTCCTTGTCCTGCCTGTTCCACCACCAATACAGCCTTGGCCAAATTGCCGCCTCCTCCCACTGTACGTCCTACTATTCTCTCAGGACATATTTCCCTGCTGCAGTTTAGGAGCCTTTCCAAGGAAAGGTTGAAGACTAAAAAGGGTGAAAACATATGGTACAATGGCCAGCCGGATCCCTTGCTGAACCCATGGAATGGCAACACAGCTGCCACCTGTTTAGCTGATGCAGAGAGCAGAACACATGTGCAACCTCCTGGCAGATGCCATGCTGCTTCCATGCCCCAGGTTTATTTATTTATAAATATTGGTTAACCGCCCCCTCATGCCTACGGCATCTTGTGGCGGCTTACAGCATAAGCCACACACAATAAAAGGTTGGGCTGAGGAACCACACACATGGGCAGGACTCAGACTCAGTAGCAGCAGCCACTGACTGCCAGTGCTAGAAGCAGAAACAGGCCGGTGAAAAGCAGCCAATGGTAGCAAATCACTCGTAGACTTCTGGACAGAGAAATCCCATCTAGCCCCATCTCCAGCCCAAGGTCCTGTCATCCTTGCCTGGCTTCCCCCAACCGGTGTCCAGCACACAGGAGAACCAGAGGCTCTGCCCAGGCAGAGCTACACCTGGAGGGTGCCCCATGGGCCAGTCTCCCTCGCCCGGCCATGGTGGTTCCCAACCCAGCACATGGGTGAAGGCAGCACCCATGCCACACACTGTGCACCCAGGCTCGTTGCTGCTGCCTCAGAAGCTGTCCAGCTGCCATGTGGGGTGAGAAACGGAGGGGAGGGAGGAAGGGACCACATGGGGCTGGGCTCATCTTGGCTGTAGAACCCTACACCCCCAGGCAAGGGTGAACTCCCTCGGTCTCTCTCCCGACCGCACCATCAGCTGACAGATGGTCGGGGGTGGTGGTGTCTGCTAACTTCCAGCCCACCCCATCAGCTGACAGCTGCTTCTCCAGTGCTCAATCCTTGCCAACAGTGGCCTTGTCCATGGTGCTGGCAGATCTCACCATGCACAAGAAATGTGCAGGACCTAGGAGACAGGAAGGCACATATTAGTCCGGATTAGGACAGATGGGCCAGCCTTAGTCTATGCTGCGTTAACCTCCTTCTCCAGGAGACGCATTGGGTAGCAGCCACACCCACCACCTCAGAAGTAGGTGAACATCTGGCAGCCACTTAACACACGGGCAGGTGAATCGCAGGCTAATATCAGCTAATGTGGGCTACTGTCTCATTTGTTTTTACCCGAAGACTCATGGCCTTCCTTAAAAATCAGTAGTGGAAGGAAAGAGGGAAAAAAGGAGAGATGGAGGGAAAAGAATATGGATGCGGTGGGGAAGTAGAGAGAAGGAAAATGGGGAAAAAGTACTTTTGTGCAGCAAGTTCCCAAAATAACGAAACCTGGTTTCCTGGCAGATGGTGAGTGAGGGAGAAAGCTCAAAGTCAGCAAAAGGGATATTTCATTTACAAGAGGGGCGGTCTTTTTCCTCTAGGCCTGTAATGCTGCCCTTAGCTCCCCCTAACTTTACTCCTGGCTTGCCTGTTCCTAGCTTCCCTGGACAAATCTGCTTGGCTTCTGGATGCCAGCTTTGTTTCTTGGCCTCGACTCCTAACTTCATCTTGGGTAGACTGGACTGACATTCTAGCCTCCAAACCCCTGCTTGTTCTTGACTACAGCTCATGCACTCCCCACAGATGGATTTAAACCTGACACCATTCAGAAGATATCACTCTTGCAGACGGTTCTCAAATGCCAATGTCCCAGGCCAGATTAGCAGTGAGCAATCCAAGCACTGTTTGCATCCGCATAGCCTGTGGGAACAATTCTCAAAATCTTTCACTGCATTTTACTGAAGTGTGATTAGAGAACACTAATTTTTGTTTGCTTACGTGAGCACTCCAGGATTATAAGAACTAAGAACATAAGTAGTGCCACACTGGGTCAGACCAATGGTCCATTGAGTACAGCCTCCTTCTCCGACAGTGGCCAATTTCAGTCACTTGGAAGAAGTACCCAACTGGTCACAGTGGGGTGATCCAGTCCCTATTGTTCACTCGCAGCTCCTGTCAGTAAGAGGTTACGTTCCCCAAAAATTACCCAGCTAATAGCTGCTAATCAACCTATCCTCCAGAAACTTGTCAAATTATTTTTTAAACCCAGCTATACTACTGGCCTTGACCACATCTTCTGGCAGCGAATTGCACAGATTGATACTACACACGCCACGTGTAGGCATTGACTGGCATGGTGGTGAAGTCTGTCTGAAATTTTCTTTCTAAGGACATACTCTGGAATCATTCCTGCTCAAACCTGTTCCCTAGAATATTCACAGACATAAGAAAGGGCTTGACGAGAGCTGAAGCAAGTTTGTTTGAAAATGCAAAGACATATTAATGGAGGGGGACTTTTTTTGTTTGCTCTCTCTTAATCCAAACCTCCCATTTATTTAATGAACTGCCAACATGTCCTCTTGTTTATTAGCTCCCTAGTGATAGGCCAAACTGTTCAGATAATCAGGATCCTACAATATTTGACTTTGATGGAATATAAATTGGGACAGCTCACTTGAAAAATTTCAGTAGGCTGGTTTCACGTTTTGAGAGGTTTCTGTATTTGATCATTAAAGGTTTAAACTTAAAGACCAACATTTTATTACAAGTGGAGTCAGTTCAGCTGCATCACCTGCTAGCCTGTCTACCTCCTGTGTATTCTCTATATGTACACTCTCTTTTTAAAAAGGTGCACCTGTTGGGGGTGGGTGGGGAGGGAAGTCTGGAATTCCAGGCCATGCACAAAACCAGCTATTTGGGAGTTGTTCCATTTTCCCTGTTTCAGGTTAAAAAGGGGGAGGGGGGAAGAGAGGCAGATTTATTTATTTATCTACAACATTTATATTCCGCCTCTCCTGCCTGAGCAGCTTGAGGCAACTTACAAAAATTAAAATATTTAAAAATATACATAAAATACATAAAAGGGAGGCATAAAAACAATAAAAACCCATCCTCCCCACTCACCATCACCCCCCTTCACCCACCTCCCTCAACAAAGACTTGGCGGAACAGCCAGGTCTTTCACTGTCACCGAAATGAGGAAGGTCCAGAGCCACCCGTCTCTCCACTGAAAGGGAGTTCCACAGTCTGGGCGCCACAACCGAGAATGCCTTCTCAATTGTAGCCCCCCAGGGGACACCAAGATATAAGGCGCTGTTCATTTCCTGCTTTGCTTACAGAAACAACTATCTATTCTAGGTATTGTGTTATGGTTATTTTGGTCAATTCTGTATTTTGTCCACTTCACTTGTGATGGCATGTCACTCTGCAAAGTGCGATGTGGCCTCCATCCACACACACGGATAACTCAGAGAAACGGGTGTTTCACCCTGAGCATGAAGCAGATGATTTAAAACCTGGAGATTCCGGGCCAATGCCAGGGGAGTGTGAACCTCATTTCCAAGACATTGTTGCTATATGCTTCTCCCATATTTATTTATTTACATTTATATGCTGCCCTTCCCAAAGGTTCATGACAGTGTACAAAATCATAAAGACATTAAAATTAATACAAAAAACCCTAACCGCACCCATCCATCCAGGACGTCCCAAAAAACCCACCCAATACTACCTCTCCCTTCCCCACACACAATCCATGACACCCAAGCCCCCAAACCTCCTCAGTTTCCAATCTCCAATCTCCGCCAGCCAAATGCCTTTTCAAGCAAAGTCTTACACTGCCTCCAGAAGACACTCCGGCTTGGGTTCCAAATGAATCTCCTGGGGAAGAAATATAGCACTGGAGCAGCAGCAGAGAATGCCTGCAAGCCCTCACCATATAAACTAGTGCTGAAACTTGGTATTCATAATTACTCAGGTTACGAGTTCTCAGTATTCAACTCCGTTTTATTGAGTAACTGAGGAATCGGCCCGGTATTCGGTCCAGTACTCAGGTAAATCCATGAAATGGCAACATACGGGGGTTTTCATGGTTCTATACAAGGGAACTTGGTACTCAGAAAATACTCGGCACTCTGTTATTTACTGAGTATTTGACTGAGTTACTGAGAACCAGCTGAACACTTGCAGCCAATATTTGAACATTCGGAAATGTTCGTAATTTATTTCTTTTGTTACTGTTTGGTGCTGCCCTAATATCAACAAGGCTAACAGATGGTAGCCACAGGGAGGTACTCCCAGGTAGTTGTAGGGTTCACAATAGGGCATGGAAGGACAGGCAGTCTTTCAGATATGCAGAGCCCAGACCGTTTATGGTTTTAAAGGTCAAAAACAGCACCTTGAATTGTGCCTGGAAAGCTATAGGAAGTTAGTACAGTCTTTGAAGCACTGGTGTGATGTGCTCCCAGCGCTCCATACCCAAAAGGAGGTGAACCAATGCATTCTACAACAGCTACAACTTCCAAACGGTCAAGATGCTCAAAGGGCATCTTGATCACGTTGGTTATCTGGATCCCTCGCAGTCTGGCTTCCATCCAGGGAATGGCACTGAGACAGCATTGGTGGCTTTGGTCGATGATCTGCGCCATAAAAAGGATACGGGTCGTTCGACCCTTTTGGTCCTGTTAGATCTGTCGACTGCATTTGATACCGTTTACCATGAGACGTTGGTGATGCGTCTGCGGGGCAGTGTGGGGGTGGGCTGGATCGTTCTTGAATGGTTCCACTCATTCCTGGCCGGGAGAACTCAGCGGGTGGTGCTCGGTGATTATTTTTCATCTCACCGAGACCTCTCGTGCAAGGTCCTGCAGGGTTCGGTTTTGTCCCCTCTTCTGTTCAATGTGTACATGCAGTCGCTCGGTGAGGTGACCAGGAAGTACAGGGTGAGGTGTCATCAGTATGCGGACGACACCCAACTGTACCTCTCATTTTCAACTGACCCAGACCCGGCTGTCTTGGTGCTTCCCCGGTGTTTGGCAGCTGTTGGGGGACTGGATGAGAGCAAATCAACTGCGACTGAATCCTGATAAGATGGAGGTGATGTTAGTGGGTAAGTTGATGAAGTGGACAGCCCCCTCAGTTGAGGGTGTGTGTCCTCCACTGACTTCCCAGGTGCGGAACCTGGGAATGCTCCTAGATGTGCAGCTCCACCTGGATCTCCAGGTGGAGGCTGTGGCGAGGCGTGCCTTCCGCCAGTTACATCTGGTGTGGCAGTTTCGGCCGCTGGTTCCGGATCTGGCCACGATCATCCATGCTTTTATCATCTCTCGGTTAGACTACTGTAACACGCTCTATGTGGGGCTACGTATGGTGACGGTTCAGAAGCTGCAGCTGGTGCAGAATGTGGCGGCTCAGCTCCTGGTGGGGCTGGGTTGCCGGGAGCACATTACACTGGTACTCCGATCTCTGCACTGTGGCCAACAGTCTTCCGGGCCTGGTTCAAAGTGTTGATCTTGACCTATAAAGTCTTGGGTCTGGGCCCTGCCTATTTGCGAGATCACCTCACTCCCCGGGTTCTGGACCGGCCCCTGCGGTCATCTGGGGGCACCCTGTTGGAGATCCCTCAGGTTTCCGGGGGGGGGGGCAATGCAGGAAAGGGCATTCTTGGTGGCCACACCACACCTTTGGAACTTGGCCTCAGACCTTGCGGTTTTCCACAGGAAGTGTAAGACCTGGCTGTTCTGTCAGGCGTTTGGCAAGGAAGAAGGGTGAGGGGGGTGGAGGTGTTAGGGATTTTTTGTTTTCTCATTTTTATTGTTATTATATGATTTTATATACGTTTTATTGTATTTTATTGATGGACTTTGTTAGCCGCCCCAGGCTGCCAGTGGCAGGAGGGACGTGGTATAAAACCAAATAAATATATAAATAAAGGGCAGCCCCACATAGAGCATGTTGCAGTAATCTAGCCGTGAGGTGATGAAAGCATGCATGACAGTGGCCAGATCCAAATCAGAAAGAGAAGGGGGAGCAGCCTCATCACCAGGTGGAGTTGGTGGAAAGTGCTCTTGGCCACCCCTGCAATGGGTCCAGAAGCACTCCAAGGCTGTCAACCCAATCGACCAGAATGGGCTGGGCTCAACTTATGGCCCCATTTATACTCATTTGAGGCATCTCGGAGGGAATCAGTATTGAAATAGGACAAGGTGTACCATGTACTTATGTGCTTTCTGTAGGGATGTGGGGCCTTCCCAATGCCAAGCTTGGAATCATCTGCTTCAAGCAAGCCAGACTATCGAATTTCAATACAGTACACATGCAGATTCAGGTTTCCTAGACACAGGTAATGGTCATTTCAAAGGCTGATTCATACAATGAAAAATAAAAATCATAGGGTAAAATTATGGGTTTTTTAACCATCATAGGATTAAATGAAGAATCATAAGGTAAAGTGATGCTCCAGCCCACTCTGCAACAGACCTCACCTGCATGTCTGTGCAGGCGCCACCAGGTGTTGGCCCAGGATTGCCAACCAGGAAAACTACTGAGGTCACATCCCAAGCTAAGGCCCGCCCAGCCAGGCCAAAGTGGACTACCATGTTTGTTCAGGCTGGCAGACATGGCCCTGGCCAAAAACGGACATGGCCAGTTCTGTTTGGCTAGGCCGGGGCTAGCCATGGCCCAGGGAGCCAGAGGGGTTGCTTACCCCCATTAGATAGAGACTATAAGAGACTGTGAACCATGCTTGTGTAAATAAAGAACTGTTACTGCTAAATCCCTATGTTGAGACTGGGGGCATTTTCAGACAAGTCGCTCTCCACCCACTGCCCAAACATTATACATGTTGCAGGTGTACAGTGTTGCCCTATGTGTGCCCTGTAACATGTATAGTGTGTGGGAGGTGGGTGGGTAGTGTCTTGTCTGAAAACACTGAGTCAGAGGTTTGGATCCTGACAATACTTACTCACAAGCAGGCCCCACTCTGTCGCAGAAGGATTTGATAAATTCAAGGAAGATTGATCCATCAGTGGCTATTGGTCAAGCTAGTCAGGGGATAAAAGCCATCAACTACCAGAAGCTGTAAGTGAACAACAGGAATGGGCCATGGCATATACACCGTTTGTGTATGAAGCATCTGATTCTAGTCACTGTCAGACAGAAAACTGAGCTAAATGGACCATTGTCTGACCCAGTGTTGCAATTCTTATGTTCCCAGAATGAGGACACTACAGCACACAGCAACAAAATGCAACAGGTGGGGGAAAAGAAATAAAGGGAAATAGTGTGCCCAAATTAAAACGCAGGTATTATGGATGCAAACAGAATCTAATGATCAAAACCAACTTTCATAAAGGACAATATGGTCAGTGCTTCCAGTTAATACCTTCATGAATAATGGTGCTTTTCACCAAACCAAAGGGTTGTTTTGTTAGACTTTAGTTTTCTATCTCAGACAGTTAATAAGATTCGGAGTTGTGAATACAATATCATTTTGACTAGTTAATAAAATTATGTGTCATGATATCATTTTGACTATGTTAGTCTCTCCTTTAATTGGAACCACCATATTTTGCATCTCCAGAGGCATCATGACAAGCAGCTTTGACTGTATTGCTATTATTAATATATTATGCTAAATTACTATAATGTAAATACAATATAATCTCTCATAACCAGACCTTCTATATCTGGATCCTCCTTTATGCTCATTGACCCTCCCATATATGGACACCATTCTAATCTGGACAAAAAAAAAAATCTATCCTTCAAGACGTCCCCATATGGGGAGGTAGGTTCTATTGTACATAAGCAGAACTAACTCGTAAACAGCAATCTGCTTGCAAACCCTAAGCTTTGTTAATCAAAAGTTAAGATACATATAATCAGTTTCTTCCAGACTGAGCCAACTGTACTCCTGGGATATTGAATAAGTGGGAGTACAATCTACTCTCTTCAACATTATCTCCATTGCTCTTGTAATAGGATTAATGTATTGCCTGGCTAAGTATCTTGCCCCAATTATAAGTAGAGTGCCTTTTATTTTGCAGGCAGAAAAAAATAAAATTTTATTGGAGGATAAAAGTGAAAGTATTACGATTGTAAATTTTTTGGCTGCAGTGGCAAGAAGTAAATTGTTGTTTAAACAGAATTGGGTTTGATTATGGTGTATGGGTGGTTGTGTCTATTGGTGATTGATATGTTCCTGTATTTCATGTTTTGCTAGGACCTTTGTGTTAAGCAGTAAAGACCTAATAAATAGTTGTGAAATTGTTGTATTGATCAGAAATTATATGGAGCATGTCCAGAGTATAGCACTACTACATATGCATATAAAGAATATAGAAAAGTACTCAAAGGAATTTGATACAATTAACAGGTGTAGGTATGACTCATTACGCTACCTACTACCTGTTAGTGTTAATCAAAAATAGGAAGATTTTAGAAGAAGCCATTCCTTGTTGTTTTTTAAAAAATTGAAGACCAATTTTCAAAAGGAAAAGGAAACAAGGTATTGGAATGGCACACAGAAAAGGAAGATTTTTTAAAAATTCAACATAGATCCTGTGAGCAAGATTAAGATTTGGTTAAAGAACAGTTTCCTTAAGCAAACCCTTTCAAAAAGTATTGAATCTGGCAATAGCAGGCAATTGTGTATAAACACAGGGGATGGGGAAAGAAAAATAGCCCAATTCTTTTGCGCTTTGTGATAAGGCTAGCCACATAAATTATATAAGGAAAGATCATACATTTTTATCTCCCTAGTTACAAAACAGAATGTATTGCCGACTGAAAAGAATTATTTAACCTGTGGAGGAGAACTAAGGGTGTGGATATATATTGCATTATATTGTTTGTGTCTGTGTGTGTGTGTCTGTGTAAGAAAAATAAGGGGGGGAGGGAGACATGATAGCAATTTTCAAATATTTAAACTGATGCCACAAAAAAGATGGAGGACATTGGTCTTCCAATGCCACAGAAAATAGAAGAGGAAATGGGCTAAATTGTCACAAGCAAATGATAGCTATGATATGTGCAGTTGGCAGGATTCTGTCTTCTGAGTCCATTCTAACCTAGCTATGTCGCTGCTACAAGGTAAATTTTGGTTTTATATTCAGAAAGGTTTCCTTTTTCTAACTCTAAGAGCAGTTGGCCAAAGAACTGGGTTGCCATGCAATGGTATGAACTACACTTATGTCAGCAAAGAATTGTGGGATATGCCTTTCATAACAGGAATTTGGAATAAATGCAGACTTTACTTCAAGGTAAGCGTATATGTGTATACATGAACAACTCTGCAGATAATTTAAAACAGTTATAATTACTGTGGCAACCAAGTTTTTTTAGCTCTATAGAAAGCTGAAAACTACTCTGGAGTGGAGTAATTTCACAACCACAAATTTTGCAGAACACATGAAATTATTTCTGCAGTTAAGGGTTCATGTACTTGAACACCTAAATGCTCTTATGTAAAGAAACCTTGTTGAGAGGATTTAGATGGGAAGTGTTTCCTTCCAGGTGCATATACATTTCATTGTGCCTCTAATTCTAGTTTAGCAAGGGAAAAATGGGGACTGACCTAGGATCAACTATTTATACTGCATTTTTTTTTTTTAATAAAAGCCATGGCACTTAAGCTATAACTTGTAACTAAGCTAAACACATGCACCTGTGACTTCTTAACTTCATGAATGTATCTCTCTCTCTCTCTATGTGTGTCCCCCTCTCAATGGTCTTTCCCTTATCTATGGGAATTGGATAATTGTAATCCCCACCAAGGCAGTGACCCATCTCTAATAATTGTTCAGTGCTCGATATATTGCTGGTGCTATATTTTTTGTTCATAAATAAACTAAAAGGCCTCAATGTATCAGCTTCAAAATTACTCTTTTCCTGGATTCCTCTATTAGCAACATGAAAATATATCTCCGCTTTTCTTCTGAGCTTTGCTATTCTTACGATCTGACCTTGTAGGATCCTCTCTGTCCAGCAGCGTTCATGTTCCTGAATGGCAATAATAGACTCCCACCTGGTTTGGCTGATGGAGTGAGTCAAGAGAAGGATTCTGTAATTCTGTAAAGCATCTCAGTAAGCCATTTACCTGCTCCCCATAATAGTTACACCTTGTTCATTTTAAGGCACATTCAACCTCCATGCATTTCCCCCAGTGGGAAATCAATCATATTGAATTCTCTGCTAAAAAAACAAATACAAAAACAAAAAAACACCTGCAAATTTATTGCTCAATAAGATTATAGAATAGCAAGAAAGTAGAGCTTTCCAGAAACATGTTTTATTTATGAGCGGCCATTTAGAAGGTGTGCTTTAAAAAGGACCATCCAAAATGGTGCTGCTAACAGCCAGAAGAGTTTATTTATTTTTAAGGACAAAAAGCAGGGGGGGGAGGGATTATGCACACTAGTTTTGGGAAGTAAGTCAGAAACTGAACATGGAATCCAAATGATTTGTGGGCCTTATGGCGGGCCCTGCAAGGAAGAGTTTGCCAAAATCCAAGTCTGGTGAGTTAAGCCCCAAAGGGCTCCCTTGGACAAGCTTAAAAACTCCCTGGCACTTTCCCATCAGGCACAGGATGAAAAGCAAACCTAAGAGCTGCCAATATTTCTCTGTGTATCTGGAGAGCCTGTGGTTTTTATCTGAGGAGGGGACTAGCTGGGGAGGGGAAAGGGAGAAAGACAGAGACCAGAACAAACATTTAACAGTTATGGGGTTCTTCCTTTCCTCCATCCCTTCACAGATTTCTTGTTATTAAGATTTCTCCAAGCTTATGCACTGGGAGGGGTTTGTTTGTTCTTAATTATAATTTTAAAGAGCTTAGTCACTAGGTCACAAGTTCTGCTCTCTGTGGCTTGTGGCATTCCAGTCTCCATGTATTCAGGCCTCATCTCTAGGTACTAAGTAAATCCAGGATTTTATTTTTTTTCAGGTGAAGTCAAGGGGCTGCCCTAAGTCAAGAGGGGGCAGGTGAAGAGGCTATCCCATCCCTTTTGTTGTGGGCCCACTCCCTTCAGAGTGTCTTGGTGCCACGACAATCTGAAAAGGCATTTATATGTTGGAAAGAGGAGGGAAGAGTCCCTTTGCCCTGAACCATTTTAGCAGGACTTCTTTGTAAGTCCGGGTCGATCAGCAGGGTGTATTATCTTCCTTGGTGCCAACTACAAAAGGGGTCAGGCAGCAGCAGGGTGTATTATTTTCCTTGGTGCCAACTACAAAAGGGGTCAGGCAGGGATGCATACTGGCCACTCTTTTTAACATCTACAGTAACAAGGTCATTGATACCCTGAGAAGTCTGCTTTTTCATCCGGTTGCAATAGGCAGCTCTCAGATCTCTGTACTGTTTTATGCAGATGACATCATTTTGGTCTTCCAAACCCAGGTGGAACTGAAGTGCTTAATGCACGCTTTCTATGATTTTTGTAGTGCTGAAGTAAACAATTCTAAGACCAAGGTCTTAGCTGTAGGGAAGGCATGTGTCTATCATTGTTGGTTTATGAATGATCATTCTATAGAGCAGATTAATTGCTATAAATATTTGGGGGTTGTCTTTTCACGCTCAGGCTCCTGGCGAAAACAGAGAGGTTGCTTGTCTCAAAGCTCTAGAGGGTTTTCTGAGCTTTTATTGTGCAAGAGTGGACCAAATGGTACACCCTGATTTGAAGGTATATAGGGCAAAGGTACTTCCACAGCTCCTGTATGGGTTCCAATTTGAGGTCCATCAGAGTTGGCTGTCTTGGGGGTCCATCAAAACAAGCTCCTCAGAGGTATTCAGAGTGCTCCAAGAGGTACCCCCATGGCTCTCCTTAGGGCTGGATATCTGGGTTCACCAAGTAATGTCACTCACCAAGGAAGCCATTCTGAAATTTTGGTTAGGTTTAAATTATGATTTGGAGAGCTTCCCCAGATAAATGCTCTCCTCCTTTGAGCATGACACCTGGGAGGATCAGATCAGATTCTTGGAACATTCAGTTTTCAAAGTTCTACTTGCTTTCAATGAACTCTCCTTGGGCATGGTCTGTGGTTAAAGGTAGTATTTGGGAACAGGAATTGCAAACCCTAAAGGAGGCTATCCAGGCTCAAAGGGTGTATGACCTTTACAAAGCCTTTCCGGTTAACCCTGGTGGGGCCACATACCTATTCTCACTGTCAACACGGAACTCCAGGGTTGCTTTTATGTTGGCCAGATTAAATATGTTACCTCGGCAGTTACGGATGCCAGGTTTGCTAAGTTCCCACAGGACTTACGGTTGTGCTCTTTTTGCCATGTAGGGTTGGTGGAATCAGTAGGCTACGTGCCGTTTGACTGTTCTCTTTATTCTGCCCTCTGTGAAAATTGCCTGAAGCATGTGATTATTAAGTTGGGCCCTTGTAACCAAAGGGAAGCTCTGGTACATCTTTTGTCCTACTCAGTTAGCTATTTAACCACCTCTGTGTCCAAATATTGTGCTGACAACATAAAAATCAAGGACAATAATTGCTAACTTATCATTGATCATATTATGTAATTGTTTAAAGCAGGATTTTTTACTATGTAATATGAATTTAGAATTACATAGAATTTTAAAATTATTATAGTTTTAGTTTGTCCTGTGAATATGATTTTGTTTAGGAGGTGTGTATTTTGTGAAGGCCATGTGGCTAACAATAAATAAATAAAAATAAATACTACAATATGTTTTTATGTTCCTGTTTTGATGTAAACTATTGATGGCTTTTTGCTACTGAGATATTTTTTCCCTGATGACCCCTTTTAGCATCCCCACCACCATCCTCCGTCATCAGGTCAAAGCTTCAGGGAAGGTGCCAACTCTAGACTTTCCCACGCATGGGCAGGGACATGAACTGTCTGCTATTCTCTTTCTGCAGCTCTTGAACTCTGGCTCTGCTAGGAGAAACAACGTGCCATCTGCTAACCTCCTCTCCATCTTTTTGGCTCTGGGCTCCCACTCCCTTGCTGTCACCCTTGCTCCTCTTTTCACTCCTTACTGCTGTATGTTGTCTTACGCCTGATTGGGCGGGAGATAGGGAGAGTCCTCTCTTCTAAGCTGCTTATTCACTATTAATAAGTCGCTAAAGATTTCTATTCTACCATTCTGACAGTTTGCAGTAAAGAATATTACAGCATTCAAGCCACATTCCATTTTTAAAGAACATCTCTTGGCATAATCTTTTATCTCACTGAGACTGAAGGCAATAGAGATTACACTTGTTTTTTCTGGAAGAACGGGAAAAATTAGACTGAGCTTTGTCTCTTTTTCACTCAGTCTCAAAACTTACAGTTGTTTAAATACTTGTTCCTTTTATTTTCTCCCTGACTCTTTTTGGATACATTTCTTTTTATTCCATTGCATCATGATAAATCAGCAATGAGTTATTTGCAGGTGCCTGCAAGAGAGGAGGAAACTAAAGCTGCAGGATCACCATTTCTCAGTTGAACTTAGAGGATGGATTGTTTCTTTAAGGAGCTTGTATTAATAGCTCCATATAAAAGCATAGAAAACAAGCTTTTAACTGTGCTGGCAACAGCCACTTGTTATGGATCTATTCTTCTAGCAAGACACCAGGCTAGAATAATAAGAGAATTGTATGTGTGCTCAGAAGCACAAACCATGAAGATTTCAGACGAGTGATGAAAGAACCTTACAGAGGTCATGAGCTTGAGTTTGGTTGGAATAAATATCAAAAAGTTCTCATGTTTTTCTGAACCTCCTAAGTCTGCAGAATTTGGCAGAAATTCTCATGAGAAAGAGACACTAATATTTTTAGGACTTTGTTTCCCATCAGATTAGGAACCATGAACAGAGTCCATCTGGAATCTGGAATTGCAGAGGGTGCATAAGTATCAATGGCGTATTCCGAAAACATCAGGTTCATGGAAGTGTTATATTTGGGGGCTTAAAAATTATAACTCCAGTGCCACTTGAGAGGCACACTGAGACCTGGAACTTCTAGTTAAATAGGACAGGCCCCTGGGGATGGTTCTTTCGAATGCTGTGTGTGTGGAGTTTGGGTTGGTTTTTTTAGTTGAGATATCATTTTATTTAACTGGGGGTGAAAACAGACATGACGTTAACCACCCTTGGTGGTCATTTACGCATGTTTCAGGGCTGCATAGGGCACCAATACAGCCCTGCAACATGCATAAACCACCACCAAGGGCGGTTAGCGTCATGTCTGTTTTCACCCTGGGACAGGACTGGCCTTATCACAGGGTGACCTGAGGCAACCGCCCTGGGCCCCGCTCCTTCTGAGGACCCCAAAGTGGCCTCTATTTTCACCAGAACATGTTGGGGGGCACCACTCTCTCAATAAGGCCCCAAACATGACCTTCAGGACACTGCAGAGGTTGCCCCCAAGTGGGAGGGGCCACCAGGACCCCCACATTTTCTTTGCCCTGGGCTCTGGAAATCCTAAGGCTGGCCCTGATGCAGTATTTTCAAATGGTGCATGGAGATCAGGCTCTGATCAAGGCAAGTGCACAATCCCCTTGTATTTCAAATGATGTCTAACATTTTATTCACAGTGCACTGGTATTTTAATATTTTTCCTTTTAAAGTTTTAAAAACAGATAAAAATGCATATTTTAAATTAGGATTACAATATATTTGTGACAGATGGCTACTTACTCAGGATATTCTCAATCATCAATGGCATTTTCAGTGTTTACAATACTTAGTTTCAGTACTTTACAATCTTTACCCAAGTTCACCCTCACAACAACGTTCAGAGGCTGGGGGTTCTCCTCAAAACTCCTGGCTTTGCCTGAATGCTTAGGTGATGGCAGTGGCAAAGAGCACCTTTTGTCAATTACATCCGATACGGCGACTTCGGCCATATATCTCAGACTCTGACCTGGCCACTATCATCCATGCTTTTGTCACCTCAAGACTGGACTATTGCAACATGCTCTACGTGGGGCTACCCTTGATGATGGTTTGGAGACAGCAGCTGGTGCAGAACAAGGCAGCCCAGCTCCAACAGGATTATTGATTACCTATTTGGAGGCTCTAATCATGTGTCAATTGCTGGAATTTTATTTTTGAATTATTAATGGGTTCCCCTGTTGGACAACAACTAATTTAATCCAGAGACATTGAATGAGTCAGATTTATTTGAATATTCAGCTGTTTTACTGAAATTGAGCATTAGGTATAATCCAAGACCACTCAACAATTAAGTATGCAAATATGAAAATCGCAGATACACACCAAAAGAATATACAGTCTTAACAGCAGTGATCTCTCATACAGTTGTTCAAAATATTAGTGTATATTGTCTGGTACTCCTCTATAAACTATGCTTGGCTTTCTCTGCATTTCTACTTAAACTAAGTTATATTTACCCTCCATTCAGCAGGGCCAGCCTCTGAAGTGGATATGGGAGATCAGGTCCAGATGATCAAATGGTAATAAGTATAAAGAGAGAGAAGAAGTGGAGAGAAGTGGAAAAGTGCTCTCCGCCATTCAACCCATAACTTTTAAAACCTTCTATTCTCGCCTCATATCCACCCAGGATATTACCTGTTCCAATAATAAACCTTAATTCTTAACCAATAAAAAGCCAAAACTCTACTAATGTAAAATGGAAAATTTCTAAAAACATTTCTAAATCCTGTGGTGTACTGACTTTTTAACATTACTAAACCTGTGGTATACCAGGTTTTAGCAACACCACCATCTTTGGTTATCAGAGTCCAACATCTTAAAAAATCTCCCATCCTGTTTATACTAAAATGCAAGCCAAGTTCCCTAAAATCGTGCAACGGCTAACCTCCACCCCATATTTTTAATCTTAAGCAACCTTGCTCTATTTCCAACACTTAAAAGTCCAACACTTTAAACTCTAAACATACTTTAAAAATCTTTTCATTAAGCTACAAAACTCCTATATAAGCAAATAAGCATACTATTTCCTTTCAAACCACTATGCACTATAAATGAACACAAAATGTATGAATATGTGTGTAAACATGTGGATCTCTATTTAGGCCCCAAGCCAGAACCTATTAACTCAAGGACCTGGGCAACAATGGGGACGGGGCGCCGGGAGTATAACACCAGTCCTCTATTCTTTGCACTGGCTGTCTATCAGCTTCCGGCCCTAATTCAAGGTGTTAGTATTGACCTATAAAGCCCTACATGGTCTGGGCTCCATATACCTGCGGGATCGCCTCATTCCCTGGATTGGCCCCTATCGTCTGCCGGGGGTGCCCTCCTTGAAGTCCACCAGGTATTCCAGGTGGCAACCATGGAGAGGGCGTTCTCGGTGGCTGCCCCAGTGCTGTGGAACTCCCTCCCAATGACTGTCCGTTTGTAACCAGATTTGCCCTCTTTCTACTGACAGTGCAAAACCTGGCTGTTCCGCAAGGTTTTTGGCAGGAGACAAGTAGTAGGAGGGGGGCTTGGTTGTTGGTTCTTTCTTTGTTAGCTCTAGTTTTATGATAATCTGTTTTTATGTATTATTTATACTTATATATTTTATATTTGTTTTTATACTTTGTTAGCCACCTCAAGCTGCCTGCGGAAGAATGGGTAGTGGGGTACTAAATGCAAAATAAATAAAATTAATTAAAGAAAAACAACCCTGTGAGATAGGTCATTTTTTTTTTTTTCAGTTTGCAGATGAGGAGTTGAATCTGAGAGACGGTGACTTGCCCATGGCAATCCAGTGAATTCATAGTTATGACAAAATCTGATGCCTGGTCTCTCAAGTCCAGGTCTAATAGTTTATTCACTAGGCTACACAGTTTTAGAAATTAATATCCCACTATGGCCATTACAAGATTGGGCTTATAATCTTAGTGCTATTAGCACCAAGCTGAGCTAACTAGCCAACTATTTCTGTGGTATGGTTACATCTTCCAAGGCTTTCTGATAAAGGGTCGTCTACAGTACAAGGAGAATGTGGTCCATCGTATTCAAGAAAAGAATGCTCAAAGGAAAACGTGCAGAGATAGTAGGTCAGGGTGTCCATTCCTACCAAGTACAGCTGCATAAATCAATGGAGTCTGACAAGGGCACCTTTGTTATCATTCTTGGACATTCTGGAAGCCTATCTGTAGAACTTAGAACAGCCTGACAACTCCACCCTTGGGACCACTATAGTAGCTGTGAATAGTCAGAGTACAGAATGGTCTAGGATTTTCAAGAGGCAGAGGTGCAAACTATCTGCTCTGGGAACTCCCTTATGCTAAAGAGATTCCTTCTGGGTTATAGAATCGTAGAGCTGGAAGGAATTCCAGGAGTTATCTATTTCAGCCTACAGCTGAGGCAACAGCAAGTGTTCCCGTACCATGGGGAAATGCCTACTCTCCGGGAGTGCTTGTGATGGTTCGTCGGTATTTCATAAGTATTTATTGACTCTATTCTTCTGATATTGTGAGATTGGTGCCTGTGATTTTCTGTCAATTTCCGGTATTTCCAATTTACATCTCATAAATGCCATAAAACGCCACAATTTAAGGAAGGCAGCAACTGCAGCACAATTGGCCGTGGCAAAACCTCCTTGTGATTTTCAAAAATATCGTGAGATACTTGAAAGTTACCCAAATGCTCTGCCCATGCACAAAATTGACACATCAGGTATTCTACACATGCACTGCCCCAGGCAGTCATTTTGTGCATGCATAGAATGCTTTGGGGGCATTTTTGCAGTGCTCAAGAATCTTTCCAAGAACGGCACCGAGTATGCCAATTCTTGCAAGGTTCTCAATGAATCTTGACGAGAAGCCCATTCTCAGTGAGATTCTCACAGGGGTCGAAATTTCGCTTCACCCCAAGCAAAAAATAGCAAAAGCCAATAAGTTTCCTTGTCATGTGAATGAAGGTGAATGACCTGTTTCTGGTGGAAAGAGCATTTACTGTGATTTCCATGTCAGGCCTAGTCCATCCCCCTGTCATAAAGTAGAATCCACTGTAACTACACCAACTCTGAGAGAAGTCCAGTCATGAGGCCTCTGTAACCTCCCCAAGCAAATTATTCCACTGCCTGGTGGTTTAATAATTCTTCCTAATGTTTAGCCTACATCTTTTCTCCTTTAATTTAAGCCCATTTCCTTTATTTATTCTCACTGGTCACTGAGGAGAAAACTGGACATGGGTTCAGAGCAAAAAACAGACTCTAACCCAGAAAATAGATAGCTATGATAGTCACGATTAATATTGTTTCAGCACTAGAGTAAATTCATGTAAACAGAATGGATAAACGCTTTGTGTTTGGGGAATATGACACAGACTCATTCCTGCTGTCCTGTAATCAGCAGAGCAGTGCTGCTGGAACATTGTTCCACCATCTGGAATCCAGGATACACCTGAGCCCCAGCAAGACCCCTTCAGGCTTCAGTCAAGAAGAGCAGTCTGCCAGTTGAGCTTTGCCTTGAGATTCAGGGCTTGCTCAATCTGTAATTTTGTTTCAAGCAGTGAAGCTGGCACTCTGAGGTAAAACTACAGTTCCCAGCTGCACTCTAGCAAGACCCCTCATGTTATCGTTAGTAGATACTACATCAATGCTTCTGCCTGGTTGGAACAAAAAGCTTAACTTATTTACTTCCCTTTTTACCACAATACTACCTCTGCTCAGCACCTTGCACTGTATTTTAGGTTGATAAACTCAACACCTTGCAGAGTCGGGCCTTTTAGAGGCCGTTGGACATGACTTTTTATATCCAAAGAAATATTCTCCAATATTCAGACAAAATTGATAATGCTGTGCCCCAGGGACATATCTTATAATGGGAGTGAGGAACGCCGGCCACTTTCTGAAGTTGAATTGGAATTCACAATTTCCTACTCAAGAATTTCTAGACTGAACCCAGGGGAAGGGAGCAGAAATGAGGGTGCGCATTCAAGGATGGCCCAGTGGGTTTAGACAGCAGCAGCAGCACAGGGCACACTGCCCTTGGGGGCCATGGGAGCAAGAGGCTCCACGGTAGCAGCAGCAGAAGTGGATGCTCAGTTTCCCTTACTCCAGAGGGAACCACATGGACATGTCCCCAGGCAACCACTTCTGGCAAGAGCTGCAATACAGGTACCCAAGAGCTGCATGGGGTTCCCAAGCTGCCATTTACCCACCTCTGACATAGGTCCATGAACTGGATCCTTCCACCCCCTCCCCACATCCTCTTGAGCACGCCTTTTAAGCACTCACCCAAATCTCCTATCTGTCCCACAGAGCCTGTACTAATTTTCAAAGTGACCCCCACAGAAGGAAAAATGGTCCCCAGCCCAACCTATAATAATGTAAAATAATAAATCATCATGGAAGAATTTAGACATAAGGCAAACATTTTTTTTCTGCTCCAAGTGCTGATCTTGCCTCTGTTAAAGTTAGTGGGGAAACACTTTGAAAACGCGTAACAGCAGCCCCCAACTTATTACTATAGCTGAAATGGGTAAACCAATCAAGTTTATCCTACTCAGTCTGAAAATGGAAGTTCAGGTGGTAATCTACACCCATTTACATATCAGGTATGTTTCAGTTATTTCAGGTTTGATTTTCTTGTGGGGCAGGGATTAGTTATTTTGGAATTTCAGTCATTTTGGTGGGGTTTTAAAGCCATTTCAGAATATTAGCACCATTGCCCATGCACAATATCACTTCTGCAGCAATGAGTTATGAGAAGCAGTGAAAGGACTCCACTATTTTATGTTTCTTCCTTTAAATTTTTCCTTACACAGACCTATTGCTTTGGGAGACGGAAAGACGACACGAGACATAGCTGAAGTTGAATGGGGCTGCAGTTTATCATATCCTCATCAACAACATGGGTATTCTATAAGCAGTCCTCCACCCCCTGCCAGCTATCCCAGTGGCACAACAAAAATCAGCCACTCCAGAGTACCTGGTGCACATCTGGCCCCTACCACCTCATGCCACAGCACTCCTGCCCTGCCCTGGCCGGCCAGCTAGCTCTCAACATCAATCAGGCTGTCTTGATGGCATGGCTGCTACCTAGCCTCTTACATTATGGCCTTGGCACTCACCCATCCAGGTTACATGACTGGAAGGGACATCAAAATTGCAGGGAGCTCCCACTTACCTGCCCTGTGTCAGGCAGCAAGGATCCCATGGCAGGCAAGCACAAGGCAGTTGCTGACCCATTTGTAGCCACCTTAACAGATTCCTCTCCTTTGCTCTTACGCCTGCAGCCACGCCTCACTTGATAGCTGAGCTAGGACACTGCCACAGGAGGTACCAGCCCATGCTTGGTTATCATTTTAGATGAAAGCTGAGTGTTATTTAACCGTAGTCTGCAACATGCCAACTGGAAAAACAATGTGTGGGTGATTGTAAAATACATCTAAACAAAGCCCTTCAGAAGTGATTTGGAAGAGAAAGGGATTTTGGAAAGCAATGTTTCTGATTACTGATTGCTGCTGTTTTGTTTCATAGACCCTGCTTACTAATTTTAAACATGAATTGGATGCATAATTTGTTCAGAGTGTGCTATTCAAACCACAAACCAATTTATGATCAAATGATTGGCATTGTCAGGGCATTTAGTAGTAACAGCTTTCTACCTAAATTGTACTAACCCCTTGATAGAGCATAATCCTCTGAGCAGTTAGTGCCTGCAGAAGCAGAAAGCTCTGGTGTGAAGCCACTAAAATGAAAGGGATTCACACCTGTGCTCATTGGTAGAACTGGCTCTGTCTGACTAAAGGATCACACTACTCAGCCTCTCACATCCCTCCTATCTCTTGCACTGCTACAAAGGCTGCCACGTGTCCTCTCCCCCGCAAAGGAGGATGTGCTACCCATGCATATAACTCATGTAATACTCACCGGTACCTATTACAGCTGAAATGGTTAGCAAAATAAATGTTTGCAGGGTTGTTGGTTTTTTTAACGTGATTTTGAGTAGGGCATAGTTGACCAGAATGACATTCAAGCAACTGTGTTTTTTTCAGTTTCAGAGCTGTTTATTTTGTTCATTTCTGGTCATCATCAGGATGAATGAAAATGGATGGGGTAAAAACTGGAAGTGGCCAAAATGAATGAAACAAACAAAACAAAAAGATGAAACTACCTAATTGATCAAGTAGCATTCGTTGCTCAGTTTGAACATTTCAGATTAGGTAGTTCAGATTCAATGAGTTTGCTCATTTGGGTAATTTGTTTCAGCTCTAGTATCTCCTTTTCAGGAATGTTTCAAAGTCTTGTTAATGTATGTTTCTAAAGCAGCATGGGATGCCCACATTAAAGACAGCAGATAAATTCTAACAATTATTCGATCTGTAATTCTGCAAAGTCCTCCAATGCATGTAAAAAGACACCAGTCCAAGTCACCTCTCCTTGGTGCTTAGATTCACAGCACCAAGACTGGTCACACTTTCTTTCACGTTGAAAAGGTGTGTTGGCTCCCTGTTGGCCAAGGCCCTGGGAATATTCCCCCATGACCATTCTGCTGTCCCTCCTCCAGGTAACATAAAGGGGAGCTGCCCTGAGGGTGGTGCCCTCTGGGCGGTTGCCGAAGGGTGCCACCAAAAGGCACCGCCAAAGGGCGATGTGCCGTTGGCGGATGGAGGAGGTGGAGGTGGCCATTAGTCATATCATTTTTGCACTACAAAAGCAGTCCCAGTACAGTACAGCGACAGCGGCTCAGAGTGTGCCTTTGCCTCCCCCGCCCCACCTGGTTGGGAGCAGGGGGGGGGGAAGATACATGACTAAAGTGGGGGGTCATATTTATTATTATTGTGCAGGGAATTGGGAATTGTGAGCGGGGGGAAAATTTGGGTAGTGGGTGGGGGAGTTGGTGGGGGTATGAGGGTTAGCAGCCTCCCTCTGGTGGCAGGAGAGGGAGATGGGGGAGGTTGGAGGGGAACCCCTGGTGTGAGCAGGGGTGACCCTCGGGGGGGGGTTNATGTAGTTTCAAGTTAATGTCTTATAACACCAGGACCCTGTATCCAATCTTTCTGAAAATTGGAAGGCGTGTTGTGTGTGTGGAGGGACATAATATTCACAGGTTTCAGGCACATTGAGTGGAAGATAAAGAAATTGTAGCCATGAATGTGTGTAGAGCGGTTCTTAAAAATCACAACATTCAATTGCTTCTAAAAATCGGTTTTCTTTATCTAATCTTTTTAAGAATTTGTACCCCCAATACAGGGCATTATGCGTACCATCTCCCCAAGTTGTAGCAGAATTAAATTAAAAACAAAAAAGATATAGCCAGAAATATGTTTTCAGTTTTTCCTTTATTTCAAGACCAAAAAGTTGTGTTTTTTTCTATTTTCATTATTACTAATTTTAGTTTGTTATTGCAATAATGATAATGAATATTGTCATTTTCATTATTGTTATTGTAACAAAAATGACATGCACACCCTTGTTCCTCAACCAAGATATGAAACTGTCGCCACCCCAGCATAACAGCATTACTGGTTTACAGTTCATTTTTCTGCTACTCTCCTGAACAGGCATACAGCTCCCATTAACTGCAATGAAAAGGGGCTTACGCATACCCTGAAGAAAAATAAATAAATAGGTTATACACACTATTTGTGTCTCTCTTTGTTCTGGGGTTGGAGCAGATAACACCATTCTCGCCAGATGCGGTCTTTACCAACTGCACAAGAAGAAATCCTACTTATTTCCCCCTAACTGCTGCAGACTTTTGTAGAAAGTTGTGAGCACAGCTCATAAATTCTGTTGTTTCAGCTGCCTTCTCTTTTGGAATTTCAGTTTTACATGTATAGATTTCAGTACACGAGCTTACTCCACTGCACACCAAAGAGAACTAGGAACTGTTTGCGTGCAGTTTTGCTTTTCTTGCTGCTGTTGATTTTTTCTGTTTGTTTATTTTAGTGATCTTAATTATTGTTGTGTATGTCATTTCAAATGCAGCAGACCAATGTCACCATTAAGTATCGAGGCACAATAGCCAGAAGTTCGGAAGATGACCCCTAAATATTGTCATAGCAACCTCAGACGTAGCATCAACAGTGCCATCAGCATGTTTATCGGGAGGGGGGGTGAGGAGCAGCATGGCCACATCACAAAGGGGTGGGGTGAAAGTCTGCCCTGGCCCCAATCACTTTGTAGCACTGTGACCTCACAAAGCTCCAAAAAAGGAGCATGCCCAGGACAGAAAGGGGTGGGAGATTCTCTTTGCCACACTCTTTCTGGTGGGACCACACATGATGGCATCATGATGTCATGGTACTCCAAGGAGGGAAGATGTGACGTTTGGGAGTGGGGTGAGGGGACTACTCTCCCCCCCCCCTCCCCAATACACACACCAATACACAGAACATCTGATTTTCTACATGGCCTAAGTAGAGGTTCCCAAACTGTGGGTCAGGAGCCCCGAAGTGGGATCAGTCCATCTGTGAATGGAGTCACAATCCCAACTGATATTTATACCACTCAGGTTATCATAATACTTGAGCACTCCCACAGTAGTTCTGTGATGTAGGGCAGCATTGTCCCCACTGCCTAGAAGGAACAGCTGTATAACAGAGACTCTTGCCCAAGGTCATAAGAAATTCTATCCTGGGTCCATCTAACCGAGAATCATGTCTCCGACAGTGGCCAAGATTGGTTGCTTCAGAAAAGCGCACAACACATCGTAATGGAGTGGTCAGATGTCTCATCCACTGGCCAACTTGACACTGATGGACTTTCCTTGGAGAACTTAGTTCTTTTTTGAGCCTATGTATGCTCTTGGCTGTCACCATATCTGGCAACACGTTCCACAAGTTGATTTTACATGGGGGGGGTGGGGGAATACTTCAGGCAGAGCAAGATATTTATCCTAAGGTTTGGCTCTCAAAGTCCATACTAAACCAAATGGCCCATCACGCAAGCATAGCTATGTCACACCAGCTTGTGTGGCCTATAGTGCATGAGGATTTGATATTGTCACCACCATATTTGCAAATGATGGACACTTATCTAGGGGATAAATGTGTTCTACAGACATTAGAATCTTTATCCTAAGTTTAACTGAAGAGGCCTGCATGGACACTAGCTCAAAACTGAAACACAAAATCAGGCTTGGGACCTCCATTGTCCATAGGTATCTTCACATTTTAAGCTGAATTCCTCCATCCTTCACATCTCAGCCTACTACCCATAGCATATATTAATGCCACTAAGGCTGGACCCAAGCTAAACCAGCACTAAAGAGTCTAAAGACTAGTTCATCCAAATTTCACTAGAGGTGAAATGAATATCCACATCAAATACAAAGTGTGGTAGATTTTGGCTATTCATTTCAATTTGAACAAAGTCAATATGAAGCACAACAATTAGTTTCCTGCTTTATTTCCCCAAAATTAATTCAGATATTTAATTGCATGTTTTTGGTCACTTCTGAGGTGTTTCATGTTATAACACTCCTAAGATTTATAAGACTTTAATTTTGGTGCATGAATATGATTTGGATATTCAGAGGGTTATCCAAAAATGTGAGTGATAGTCATGAATACAGAATTAGCTGTTCATTTTAGCTCTATGTTATTTTTGCTGGGCTGTACTACT